>SSNP01000169.1:428018-494003 GCA_006937955.1 Pachypanchax playfairii
CCCCCCCCCCCCCCCCCCCCCGCAAGCTGAATGTGTGTAGCTGCATTCCTGAAAGAACAAAAAATGCTGTGATACACTGTAGGAGAGCTGGAACTGATTCCAGCTGATGTTTTAGATTCAAACATGTCTGAAATCGTTTTGTCGCTTCATGGATCCAAACTGAAAGTTTCTGTAGTTTATAGTAAATAAATGTAACAATTTGATAGATAAAAAGACAAAATATCAAATTTGAGACATACCAATACTCCCTCTGCTCCCACAAGGCACTGAGGCAGACATGTTAACCCCCGCGCTCCAGCCCGGCTCTCCCTCCGCCTGCATGAACACTCCAAACTCATCCTCTTCCTCGTCCTTCTTCCCGACCTCAGTGTCCACGCTGGAGACCTTCTCCTCCTCGTATCGCTCCTCCAGCTCTTGCCTTCTCTTCTCTTTCTGGCTGCCTCCTCCCTCCTCTGTTACCTCCTCCTGTGTCTCCTCCTCTGTCTTCAGACACGGCGGGTCAGTTGCCATAGATGCCAGGAGGTGCAGAGAAGGGGTAGGATTAAGGAGGCTTATGGAGGTGGGGGAGTTAACAGAATTAAAGATGTTGGAGCTGGTCTCGCCATTCGATTCAACATGTGTGTTGACCGTTTGTCCACAAACATCTCTGCTCCTTTTATTCCAGGTCTCCTGGGACTCTACACTCCAGTCATCTTTGGAAATGCTGCATCCTTTTACCTCCTCTGAGGCGTCACCTTTACCACCATCCAGCTTGTTGCAGGTGTACACATCCACCTGCCTCCTCCCATCAGTCTCAGAGATGGAGGGAACTTGCTGTTGAGGAGGTGAAGATAAAACCTCCTTTTCCTCCACTTTGTTGTTGTTTTCCTCATTTTTCCAAAACATCTGAAGTCCTTGATGTTCTATTAAAACCTTGTTTCCAGTTTTGCTCTTATTAGCTACAAAGTTTTCTTCTTGGAACTGAAAGTTGCTACTAGCCGGTTCTTCTTCCTCTGTGTCCTGATGATCAGAATCACAGACTCTGCCCTCTGTGGGAATGGAGGATGTTTCAGTTCTGAGTGAGACCTCAGAGCTGATGGATCCAGACTCTGATTCATCCTGATCAGATCCTCCCACAGAAGCTGCTGCTTCACAGGGTTCGTCTTCTGCTTTTCTGTCACTGTGTGTCACCATGAAACCTCTGCGGTCTGTCTGTTTCCTCGTATCATCAGAGTCTGGATCTTCTCTCTCTGTAAAGTCGTCCTGGCTGGGAGAAGTTTGTGTCCTCAGACCCGCGATTCTTTCTGCTCCTCTCATGTCTTCATCTTCATTGACATCACAGCTGCTGTGAGAGTCTCTGTGAGAGCTGTCAGATTCTAGGTCAGCTGAATCAGTGTTAGAAAGGCCTCCCTTCCCCTCCTCCTCCTCCTCCTCCTCCTCATTCTTTTGCCTCATTTCCTTCTCTTCACAGTTGCCTCTTCCTGGACTTTCACTTGCCTCCTTTACATCCCGACTCTCCCTCCTTGGCGGCCCCCGTCTACACTGAATGCAGCTTTTAGGAGAAGCATTGTGTGAGCATCTAACTCTGCTGCTGTCCCGCTGTGGGCTAGAGAAGCGTTTACTGTCTCCACCTCCTTTGTTTTGCTTTTCCACACCAGGTTCAGCAGCTGGACTGTCCCAGCTCCTGTGCTGTCCCTCTCCGCTGACAGCTGTTTTCTCCCGAGCTGCTACATTATTGGACTTTCTCCATCTCCGTCCTGATCTCACTCTGACCTGGTTTGCATCAGCCTGTTCAGGCAGTGAATCTGTGCCTCCTCTTCTCTTCCCTCTCAACAAATCTCCAACCATACTGGTTGTCCCTCCAGAACTGGGTTTAGGCGTGGCATATAAACAGCTTCCTTTCTCAGTCCGCAGGAAAAGACATTGAGTCTGTGTCTTCCCGCTACCCTCTGAGGTTTTTAGAGTGGCAACCGTTACCAAAGCTCCGATTCCAGCCTGCCTAGCATCCAGCCCCTGAGGCAGCCTGTACCCCATGCGACCCAGCTCCCCACTCAGGTACACATCTGCAGGCCTGAGGCAGGAAGTCGAACTCCCCCGGCCCAGCGGAGGAGATGTGGGGGCTTTCCCTCGTCCCAGCAGACTCCCAGCCTTGCGACGGTTCTTAGAACACAGGGCCCAGGCTCGGAGACCGCGGATCAACGGCAGTTCCCCGAGCTCCAATCGGCTGGGGAAGGTCAGAGAGGATCTGGAGTATTTCTGGAGCATCTCCTGGGTGGAGTCGGACATGTTCAGGCAGGGGTAGTTGTTGTTATTATTCTGCTGGAGCATGGTGCTTGTTGTTGGCCTCATTTATGTTTCATGGGTTTTTCTTTGCTTATCCTTTATTAATATGCAGTGTGTTGAGTCAAGCTGAATTCTCATTTCTGAGAGAAAAAAGTGCCACTGTCAAGAGTCTACTTTTGATTCAGAGCATGGCACCTCGAGAAACACGAGAAGAAAACCCTTCAGATGAGACAGAGAGATTACTTCCATTTGTTTAACATCTTTCCAGTTCCTTCTAACACCTGGACAAAAACAAGAAGGAGTTGTTTTCCTGACAGTAAGTCAGAGTTGTTTCCATTTATTGCTCCCTAACTGTGAGAGTGTCGATGTGAAGAAGAGAAACATGCAGGTTAGATGTCCTGCTGTGACACCTGATGAGAGCCAAGGTAATGAGGATTTTGTTTTCTTCCACAGCGATGCTCAGAGATGCTGTCTTCTGCACCTCGGTGACCTCTCTGTCGACTGGACTCACGTCACTGAGGACTGACTGAGCTGTCAAAATAACAAGCTGCAGAGGAACGAGACAAAGCAAGACGTTAAATATTAAAACAGGAAGGAAACAGAATCAGACAGACTGAGTTTTTCTTCAAAAATCCAACCTGATGATAACAAGTTTTTAATTATTGGCTGAATTTTGTTTCACTTTGTTTTGTCTCTTTGAATAAAGACTATCAAGTGTTTGTTTCCACACATTGATTGATTGATTGATGCTCACTTATAGATTGGAGATTATAGTGTAACTTAGACTAGATCAGGTTCTCCAAAATAATGTGAGCATAAATTCTAAATCTGGTCCAGTTGTTCTCATGATCGACCATGTTCAACCTGAAAGGCGACTGAAATAGGTGTGGACCACGATTGGCTGCTTATATCAGCAGGAAGTGTTCCACTATAAAGATGATGAACCACGTTCAGAAGCACCAGATAAACCAGAAGCCTAAAAAGATTTAGAGAGAAATACGTCTCACCTGTTTTGATTCCTCGGTGTCTCATTTCTCGCCTTCAGATAAACTGTCCATTATTCAAAGCTCTTCCGTCTCTTTTCTGTTTACTGATGAAGCTGTTATTCCCAGCTGAGGAGCATCCTGAACTGGGATTAGCGCCACCACATCATTCCGGTCGGCCTGCACGGACCCTACAAACCATCCGAATCAGAATTCAGTCCCGTCCCGTCGTTTGGGGAGAACACTGACACTCCATCTTCATTGTTCCTCCGACTCTTACGGCCGTTGCGCATCTTCTCATCCTCCGCCGCGCAGCATCGCGCGTCGCCGCATCTTACCGCAGTCAGTTGCCTCCGGTGTGCGCAGCAGCCAGCAGGATGACGGAGAGCTGATCCGACTTACAGCCCACTCACTGCTGGGAGGGGCGATTCGTGCCACACCGAGGCAGGGAGAGGTGAGGCAGCCGGAAGTGTATAGAGGGTTATTCATGCCAGTTAAATTCAATACAGTCATTAAAGTGTCTCTAACATGTGATTTTTTAATCCTGTGGATAGTTTTCCACATAAATAAATAAGTAAATAAGTAATAAATAAATAAATAGTAAGTAAAAAAAAAAAAAAACAATAAAAAATACAGTCTCAAATATGCATGTTTATGTAATCTTGCTGCACAATTCTGTGGCACATTTACTGGAATGATGAAAAGCAGGAATGGGAGATGTAAACAAAGGCAGAAAATGGAGAATCAGCTCAAGAATCTGTCGTTTCTGAGTGTATTTCTCTTTCTGAATGAGAAATTGATTCAGGAGAAGAGACAATGTGAACAGAACCAGTTCTGATGCTCACAGCTGAATATGTCGGAGCTAAAATCAGTTCCACAGGCTTCAAATTCTGCTGATCAAACACAGTCAGTGTTTCTGTCAGTCAGTTTGTTATGGAGGAAGAGAGAAACCGTGCAGCTGTAAACTTTCTCCAGAGTTAATGTTTAACATAATGTTTATATAAAGCAAAAAAAGCATCAGGACATGAGAATAATTCAACACCTTGAAGCATGTCCTGCTTTCTATTGTGTAAACAACACATGGGTGAAATAGGAAAACACAACACAAAACCACCTGAAGAATATAGATAATGTGTGTTAGAGAGTACTGTTGTGCTTTAGAACCAGGACTGCAGTCTCAGGTAAGATGGATGGTGTGAAGGTGGAAGGTTTCAGCCACTGAGATGTTGCTATTGTGTTGAATAAAACATTTAACTTCCTGCATCCCAATTTCATTTAAACCTGATGATGAAATATTAAACTGAGAAGTGGATTTTTATAAAAACAGACTGGGTTTTTGGTAAATTAAATGAGCTCTCACATTCCCTGGTGACACTGCAGTGTCATGCTTCTCACATTATTTCAGGCTGTGGCATTTTTTGCTCTTCATACATGCTCCTGAACAAAAAAATGTTTTACTCCATGTTTTTAGAGTATCAGTTTGTTTAGGTTCAAGACATCTTGATCTGTGTTTGTGAATTTTGGATCCACAACCTGGATCAAACCCACAACCTTGTTGTAAACAGCATGTCTGTCAAACCATAACCCAACTGGTGCAAAGTCTTAGTCAGGTTTCAACAAATAATGAGATGTTGTATTGCTGCAAGAAACCTTAAATGATGTTCAACTAATTTATAAAGGGTAAAATCACAGGTGAGTGGACAGTGATGTGATTAAATATGTAATCAGGAGCAGATAAAGTCTTTCAGGTAACTACAGTGTTTTTGCTTTTAGTTCCAGTCTGTCTGTGGCACTGTTTATTCCTCATACACCAGCAATGATCTGTCCTCATACAAGCAACCTCGAACCTACGTCTTCACTGCGTCATCAGGGATGATGAATTCAATGAAAGACACACACACACTGAAAATACGTCATACATTCATGTGTCCAATTTAAGATGGTCTTTTTCAAAGTTTTTCTTAAAAAAAAAAAAAAAAATTTTCACATGGTAACTCATCTGCTTATGTGGTCACTTGAGTTTCTTATTCTGAGGTGAGAAGAAAACATGCATGAAATTAGCTTGGATTTACATTTCTGTTTTCTCTTTCTTTCAAAATAAAATATTTAATTAAGTCATAGTAACACGCCAGTAGCTGATCTTGGATTCTTCCAGGTGCAACATTAATTAATGCAACATGATTTTTGACAGTTTATTGACTGAACTCTCTATCGGCCATTTTTTGTTAGAATTTAGCCTCATAAAAAACAAGAACTTTATAAATCAAGTTGTATTAAGACAAATAATGTAAATAATGTCGAGGATGTTCAAACATATTCAACACAAATAACAATGTGCACAAACTGATGTTTTGCACTTTCTGATTCAAGATATATTTTGTACATTTTGATAAAGAATGATTTCATGATTTTTTTAAATCCAACAACTTAACTGCTGTGCACATCTGAATTTAATCCCTTTCTGTTTAATATCTTATTGTTTTGCAAATTCTGGGGGATTTTGTTCTGATTTTTGGCTGAAAAACTTTGCAACAGCCTGTTTTACTCATGAAGTGCAGCAAACAGCTTAATATTAGAACAGGAAGTGAGGAGCTGCTGGCAAGAACTGCAGTAATACAGTCATCACAGGAGACCAGATAAAAACAACACACATAAATGAATCTTATTTATTTTTGTGCAACATTCTTTCAAACGCAGCTCACATAGTAGTTACCACTCAGTATGTCTTATCTTGGCATGTTCTTTTCCCAAATTTTAAGGATCCAATATTCATTCGCAAAACAAGCAGCAATAATGATTAAAAAAACTCTATAATAAACCAACTTGTATTTCATGCATTTGATCACAGTTTCATTCAATTTACCAACCAAATCTAATTAAAAATCTGGTTCGTTTTAATTCAAAAACAATTAAACCTGCAAAATATTGAAGATGTAGTTTGTCACTTACAGTCCCGATGTGATAAACAGTGGAAATGAAACTTAAACTTATGTCAAGATTGAGATGAAAATATATCAAAATGGTACAATCTGTTTTTTCTTCATTACAGAATTTTTTATGTATTAAATGACAAGCACCACCTTCAAAGGGGTAAAGGAACCTTCCTATTTATTCTTATAAAAATTAAATTGTGAGAGATTCTGAAAGATACTTTAGTTAAAAGAAAAGTTGCCTTGGAATTTCCCTCTTTGTCCACAGAATACACAATTTGTGACACGCTGTCTTTTGAGCCAAATCCAGGCCTGCCACTCCTTTAGCTGCCCTGTATGACCATAATTTGAGTGAAAAGATTTACTGTTGCCAGACTATCTAATTTAAATCCCTCAAATTCCAATGATTGATGTTTTGCCTGTCAGCAGTTGAGAAAAACAAAGAAAAACAGAACAGAGATTCTCTTGAAGCTTGACCATCATCTGCAGAATATACAGTGATATCATTTCCAGTCAGTAGTAAAAACATTAATATAAACTGACTACAGCAGCAGTTTGGCCTAAATGTTAGAAAGCAATCTGCAACCAAAAGGTCACAAGTTTGATCCCCAAAAAGAGTCCAGAGCACCACACACACTCACACTAATAAACTCTGGGGATGAAACTACAGCTAAATGCCTTTAATATAAACCCACAGTAGAAAACAAGAACAAATTACTATCTCAAAACGCTCACACTTTGCTTTCAGACAAACAAAATTGATCTTTAGATCCAAAAACATCATTTCTCCTCCAACACTAGTAAAAATGAAAATAATTACATTTTAAATAAAGAGAAACTGCTTCATAAAATCCTACAATATAGATACATTTACATAAACATGTACTGTAGACACAATAAAATACTTAACTATAAAATCTTTATCTATTATGATGATAAATATAATTCTAATTTTAGCTAATTTTGAATGCACAAACAGCAATAAATAATCAATAACCTGACAGGTTTGTATTCAGAAAGGAATTCTCAAAGCCAAACAAATGGATTAATAATTAAGACTAAACTAACAAAGCTCAAAGAACAACAAAAAGTAGTCACGTGTAAAAAGGAACTATTTATTATATTACTCTTTAGATGTAATACTTACAGTAATGCCTGTTGATAAAAAGTCATTGTAATTCATCACAATTGTTTCTAGGCTATTAAAATTTTAAATACATAGACATTTATTTAACAGGTTTTTGCCACATACAAGAACACTGCAACCTCACCAGCATAAAAACACAACAACAAATAAACCAGAAGATATTTAAGTTCTCCGTCCAGCATTCTCAGGATTTAAAGTCTGACACATGATGAGTTGTTGTTGTTGTTGCTGTTGTTGCTGCTGGATCCATTGTGGATTCACCTGTTTTGGTTTCACTTGTTACCAGATGCCGAGTGATTCGTGTGGTCTTGGTTACCATGGTGACAGTTCCCTCCTCTGTGGAAGAGCGTTGATGTTCTTCAGACGTCTGCTGGGTTGTGAAGTCGAGTCCTGAGGCGTGGAGACAGAAAGACCCTGAGACATCGGTCTCACCACCCACCACACCTCTCTTCTGGGCCTCAGGAGAACCTTCTGGGGTTATCTGAAGGAAGCCTGCTGGGAGCAGGTTAGAAAACAAGAAGAGACAAGGAAAGGAAACAAGGAAATGAGAGAAGGATAAGTGAAGAGATCAAGCTGGAAAAGAAGCTTAGGCTTAAACAAAAGAAACAAAACAGAAGATGATATGTCAGTAATTTTACACATCAATGTTTTTAGTGAGCAACATTATACTCTTTGATTGTTTTTTCCTTACCTGAAGCGTGAGGCTTCAGCGTAATCTTTGGGACCTTGAACCAGGAAGAAGACTCCTTTTCTTCTGACACTTTGCCTCTTCTCTCCATCTCACTCCACGTCTGAAACTTTGTTGAGCTGATCTCCGTGCTGAAGCCAACAGGAGACTCCGAGCTGTCCCTGTCCAACATCTCTGTTCTGGCATGCGATGCCACCACATCCTTTGAAGATTCTGGTCTATCACTTGTAAAGATCTTTTCACCTCGTTTGGAATCTTTCCTTACTCCTTTTGGTGATGCATCATTTCCTTTTGTTTCTTTTTTCTCCGCTTCTACAGCCATCTTGCTGTATGGACTAGTGAACTCTACCTTTGGAAGTTTTATTTTACCACTGAATGTTCCTTTATCATCCTTTGAACTTGCACCTTTTTCTCCATTGAGACTTGAACTTGGACTTTCTCCTCTCAGATTGACATCAGATGATTTGCCAGTTGAAAATGAAACTTTAGGCATTTTTATCTTCTCTCGTTTTGACTCCTCTTCCTCTTCACCACTTTCTGCACTGATTCTAGCTGATTTGTCTTTTGACTTTCCAAAGTTTGGCTTTATTTTGATTTTGGGCATCTTCCCTTTGCCTTCTTCTGTCTTATTCTGAGCTATTGTCACCTCTTTCTGGATACTTGTGCTTGCAGCTGACTCATTTGTTTCAACAGGATTTACCAGGACAAAAACAGCTTTCTTTACTTTGGGCATTTTAGGACCCTCATACTGAATTTCTGGTCCATGGACATTTATCATTCTTTCAGGAGAGGAAATAGAAGGTAATGGAATGCCAAATTTAGGAATTTTGATTTTTTGGTTTCTTTCTGTTTTGTCATCTTCTTCATCTTGTGATGTACCAATATCAAACTCTATGTCGGGTATTCTGGGAACTTTGATTTCCTTGCTGGAAGATGATTGGCTTCCATCTCTCCCTGCTTGTAGACTAACACTTGGTAGTGTCATTTCTGTTTTTGGAATACTAATTTGATCTTTGTCATGCCCATTATGTTGAACTTTGCCACCTGATTTGTCATCACTGCTGGCTGATACTTCACCAGTTTTCTTTTTTAGTTTTCCTATCTTGAATTTTTTCCCTTTGACTTTGGGCTCTTTGACTTTTGCACTGGTTTTTGCTGTGTTTTGATTCAAGTCAGGTAATTCAATTTTTGTCTTGTCCTTGCCATCTCGTCTGTGAAGTCCTATATCAAGCTCTAGATCACCCTCTGGTCCTTTAATATCAATTGTTGGCATTTTAAGTTTCAGACCTTTGTGTTCTTTCTCAACATGCAAGTCTGCTTCTTTGTTAGCTTCTGTATTGAGACCTAGTTTGACCTTCTGTGGCACCTGAAGTTTGCCTTCTGCCTTCAGGTTTGCTGAGTCAGTCTTTGCTTCAGATGATTTGTCATTTTGTAGTGAAAATTTTCCCTTCTGAAGTTCAACATCTGGACCTGTGACTTCCATTTCCATGCTAAGCCCGTCATTTTCTGTGCTTTTACCTTTAGGCAATACAATATCAACTTTTGGCATTTTGATATGTGGAAGTTTGATTGTTCCTCCCTCTGCCTGCAGTTTCTCTGCTGCTGTGGAAGTACTACCTTTAGGTATAGATATATCCACTTTTGGCATCTTGAAGTGTTCTTCTTTTGTCTTTACATCCACCTCTGGACCTTTAATGGTATGTGTTCCTTTGGGAAGATGTATATCAACTTTAGGCATTTTGAACTTTCCTCCTTCACCCTTCATCTCAAGGTTTGGACCTTCAACTTGACTTCTGGCCAGTGAAATGTCTGTCGTGGGCATTTGTGTTAAGCTTCCCTCTCCCACAATCTTAAACTCTTCTCCTTCAGTTTTGCTAGAGTTTCCTTTGGGTAAATAAATGTCAACATTTGGCAATTTTAAATGAGGCATTTTTAGTTTCCTTTCTGCATCTCCTTCCATTTCAACTTCAAAACGTCCTTTAGGTAATGAAATCTCAACAGAGGGCATGTTGGTGTTTGGCATCTTAACAGTCTCACTCTCTCTTGTAATCTCTGTTTCTAGACTGCATTTTTCTTTGGAGAACTCAACATTTGGCATTTTCATATAAGGCAGCTTGAATTTTCCTCCAACATTTCCCTCAATTTCAGCATTTGGATCTGCAGTCTTCCCTTTTGGCACTGATATGTCAACTGAAGGCATTTTCACGTAAGGTGTTTTAAATGTAGCTCTTTCCTCTTCAGCTGGACCTTCAACTTTTCCTTTAGGTAGTGAAATGTCAATGGAAGGTATACTGAGCTGTGGCATCTTGAATTGTCCCCCTTTCCCTTTGATCTTTGCCTCTGGACTATCAATTTGTCCTTCAGACAAAGAAACATTTGGCATTTTCCAATTAGGTAATCTTTTCTCTCCAGAGTTTCCCTCCACCTCAATATTTGGATCTTGAACTTTTCCTTTGGGAAGGGAAATGTCAACAGAAGGTGTGCTGACATGTGGCATCTTAAATTTCCCCCCTCCTCCTTTGACCTCAACTTCTGATCCTTCAGTCTTACCTCTGGGCAGAGAAATATCAACGTTTGGTATTTTTATGGGGGGTATTTCAGGTGTCCTAATCTTTGCTTTTGGTGGTGAAACATCAACTGATGGCAAATGGAAATGGGGCATTGTAAATTTTGCATCACCAGTTGCAGTCTTTGCCTCTAATTCAGGTGCATCTATATCTGTGGTTTTTACTTTTTGAACACAGATGTGAACTTGTGGCATCTTTAACTTTCCTCCACCTTCAATTTCAACATCAGGTCCTTCTAATTTTTCTGTTTTTCCCTTAGATATGTCAATAGTTGGCATTTTGATACCAGGCATGCTGAACTCGCCTTCCTTTTTTTCTATATCAACATCTAGAAAATCAATATGGCCAGTGTTTGGTTTTGGTATTGATATATCAACAGTGGGCATTTGGGGAATTTTTAGTTTTCTTTCATAACATTTAGTATCTCTTTCTGAAATATCAACTTCTGCTTTGGGGAGCAGAACCTGCATTTCTGATGTTTTACCTGCTGGTATTGATAACTCAACAGATGGGATCTTGACTTTGGCTTGTGCTTCAAGTCCCCCTTTTGGCTTACCTAAATCTTTTTCTTTGGAGCCAAATCCTGGCATTGAGAACTTTGGTAATTTGATAGTGACATCAGGAGCATGGAAGCCACCTTTCCCATCCATATCTGCTTCTGCTTCAGCATGCACCTCTCCCTCTGGGAGCTGAACTTTTGGTGATGGTAGTCGGAATTTGGGGAACTTCACTTTATGTTTTGTCTTCTCATGCGAGCTGTCAATATTGAAATCCAGTTTAAGATCATCAGTACCCCCTTTTTTCATTTTTACATCAACATCAGGACAAGATACAGATATGTCTGTATCCTTTCTGGATATTCCAAATGAAGGCATTTTGATTTTAGGTTTCTTCACTTTTACTTTTCCATCTCCATCAAATTCTACTGATGGTGACCTAATCTCTCCTTCTATACATGGCAGATTAAGGGAAACATCTTCCGTGGGTCGTGACAACTCCAATTCTCCACTTTTTAACTTTCCACCAATCCTTGGAAGAGAAAAACTGGGAACCTTTAGTGAGACATCAGGTAGATCGAAGCTGCCCCCAGAAGAAGGCCTTCCTCCTTCTGCTTTCAAAAGCTCCACCTTCACATCATCACTTTTAGGTTTGGTGAAGCCAAAGTCGAAATCAACTTTTGGTTTTGAGATGTCAACTGTTGGTAATTGGACTGAGGGAAGTTTCAGGTAAGCATCCGGACCTTCAACACTGCCTGTGTCAACAACATCAGTCTTGACTTTAAACTTGGTTGGTTTAATTTCACTTTTAAGATCTGGCATCTCCAAATCTGCAGATACATCTGGGTCATTGAACTCCACTTTAGGGCCTTTAACTTTTGTACTAGAGGGGAGACTGAGGTCGACATCAAATTTAGGAAGATTTATGTCAAGAGTTGGCATGTGGAGTCGTCCACCTTGTTGATTGTTTTCAATTTTTGGAAATTTAAAATCTGCATCCGTTTTCGGGATTGAAATATCAACAGTTGGGATTTTGATCTTTTCCCCTTCCACATCTGGACCCTGATAACTCACATCTAGTCCGGGAGACTTAATTTTAGGTAGAGACACATCAACAGATGGCTTGTCTACATTTCTACCGTGAATTTCAGATCCCTCAACATTAATCTTAGGTCCTTTAGCCTTCATTTTAGGAAGTGTTATGTCTATTGAGGGCATGTGGAACTTGCCTCCTAGACCTGATTGTCCCCCAGCTTCAATGTCTCCTCCTGCTTTGCCTTTTGGGAATGATAAATCAATGTCGGGCATATCAACTTTTGGCATTTTAAAATGACCACCCTTTACCTCAGGACCCTCAACTTCAAAGTCACCACCCATGTTTCCTTTGGGGAGGGAAATATCAGCAGCTGGGAGATCTATCTTACCTCCTTTAACCTTAGGGCCCTTGATACTAATATCTACTTCTGGAGACTTTACCTTAGGGAGCGACATATCCCCTTTGATTTCAGGACCTTGAATATCAACATCAGGTCCTTTTGCTTTGATTTTAGGAAGAGATATATCAACTGAGGGAAGGTGAAACTTGCTGCCTTTCCCAATTTCAGCATCAATATCAAGGTCTGTCTTTGCTTTTGGGAGTGAAATATCAACAGTTGGCATTTCAGCTTTTCCTTTCATGTCTGGCCCTTCAACTTTTGGTAGACTAACTTTTGGTAGCGAAACATCAAATTTGGGCATCTTAAATTTTCCTCCTTGCACTTCAGGACCTTCAACATTGATGTCCCCTTCAACTTCCACCTTGGGAAGTGAGACATCAACAGTTGGGATTTTGATCTTTTTCCCTTCCACATCTGGACCCTGAAGACTTACATCTAGTTCGGGAGACTTAATTTTAGGTAGAGACACATCAACAGATGGCATGTGTACATTTCCACCGTGAATTTCAGATCCCTTAACATCAATCTTAGGTCCTTTAGCCTTCATTTTAGGAAGTGTTATGTCTATTGAGGGCATGTGGAACTTGCCTCCAAGACCCAAATGTCCTTCAGCTTCAATGTCTCCTCCTGCTTTGCCTTTTGGGAGTGATAAATCAATGTCGGGCATCTCAATCTTCCCTGTCTTGATGTCTGGGCCTTTCACTTTCAAACCACCTTCAGGAAGAGTCATCTTTGGTAGAGAAACATCAACCTTTGGCATTTTAAAATGACCACCCTTCACCTCAGGACCCTCAACTTCAAAGTCTCCACCAATGTTTCCTTTGGGGAGGGAAATATCAGCAGCTGGGAGATCTACCTTACCTCCTTTAACCTTAGGGCCCTTGAGACTAATATCTACTTCTGGGGACTTTACCTTAGGGAGCGACACATACCCTTTGATTTCAGGACCTTGAATATTAACATCAGGTCCTTTTGCTTTGATTTTAAGAAGAGATACATCAACTGAGGGAAGGTGAAACTTGCTGCCTTTCCCAATTTCAGCATCAATATCAAGGTCTGTCTTTGCTTTTGGGAGTGAAATATCAACAGTTGGCATTTCAGCTTTTCCTTTCATGTCTGGCCCTTCAACTTTTGGTAGACTAACATTTGGTAGAGAAACATCAAATTTGGGCATCTTAAATTTTCCTCCTTGCACTTCAGGACCTTCAACATTGATGTCCCCTTCAACTTCCACCTTGGGAAGTGAGACATCAACAGTTGGGATTTTGATCTTTTTCCCTTCCACATCTGGACCCTGAAGACTTACATCTAGTTCGGGAGACTTAATTTTAGGTAGAGACACATCAACAGATGGCATGTGTACGTTTCCACCGTGAATTTCAGATCCCTCAACATCAATCTTAGGTCCTTTAGCCTTCATTTTAGGAAGTTTTATGTCTATCGAGGGCATGTGGAACTTGCCTCCTAGACCTGAATGTCCTCCAGCTTCAATGTCTCCTCCTGCTTTGCCCTTTGGGAGTGATAAATCAATGTCGGGCATCTCAATCTTCCCTGTCTTGATGTCTGGGCCTTTCACTTTCAAACCACCTTCAGGAAGAGTCATCTTTGGTAGAGAAACATCAACTTTTGGCATTTTAAAATGACCACCCTTCACCTCAGGACCCTCAACTTCAAAGTCACCACCAATGTTTCCTTTGGGGAGGGAAATATCAGCAGCTGGGAGATCTACCTTTCCTCCTTTAACCTTAGGGCCCTTGATACTAATATCTACTTCTGGAGACTTTACCTTAGGGAGCGACATATCCCCTTTGATTTCAGGACCTTGAATATCAACATCAGGTCCTTTTGCTTTGATTTTAGGAAGAGATATATCAACTGAGGGAAGGTGAAACTTGCTGCCTTTCCCAATTTCAGCATCAATATCAAGGTCTGTATTTGCTTTTGGGAGTGAAATATCAACAGTTGGCATTTCAGCTTTTCCTTTCATGTCTGGCCCTTCAACTTTTGGTAGACTAACTTTTGGTAGCGAAACATCAAATTTGGGCATCTTAAATTTTCCTCCTTGCACTTCAGGACCTTCAACATTGATGTCCCCTTCAACTTCCACCTTGGGAAGTGAGACATCAACAGTTGGGATTTTGATCTTTTTCCCTTCCACATCTGGACCCTGAAGACTTACATCCAGTTTTGGAGACTTTACTGAGGGTATACTGAATTTGCCACCTTCTAGATTTTTTTCTTCATCACATTCATATGTCAGTTTTGGAAGAGAAGCGTCAAATGAAGGGACTTCAATTTTTCTCCCTTCAATTTCAGATTTTTGTATATTAACATCAGTTTCAGTTGTTTCAATCCTTGGGAGTTTGATGTTCAGTGAAGGCATTTTAAACTTCCCCTCTTTTGCGTAGTGTCCTTCTACTTCAATGTCTCCCTTTACTTTCCCTTTTGGTAGTGGAATGTCAGGGTTTTCAAATTTACCACCTTTAATGTCCACTTCCACTTCACCTGTGTTTAATTTTGAAATTGAAGTGTCAAGTGATGGTAAGTGAAATGTTCCTTCTACATGATCACTTTTATTTTTCGGAAGGGTTAAGTCCACTTTGGGAAACTTGAAAGTCCCTCCTATTTCCTGTTCTTTTGATTGTACTCCAGGAAGATTTATGTCAAAATCAGGCATTTTGAACTTTCCATCCCCACCAACATAATAGTCCATATCCACATCTATACTCTCGGCTTTCACCTTTGGAACATCAATATCAACTGAAGGTGGACTGAACTTTCCTTTAACACCCAGACCTTCAATATCCACATCAGGAAGTCCCATCTTTGGTAAGGAGATATCAGCTTTTGGCATGGATATTTTGGACAATTTAACAGTGCCTTCCACTTCATCTGGTATTCTTCGTTCAGTATTAATTTCTAAATCTACGTTGGGCACATCTGTGTCAGACTGTACCTTTGCTTTTGGCAAAGAGATATCAACTGATGCAAACTCAAGAGAACCAGCTTGTCCTGAAATGTCACCTTTCATTTTGGGTTTGGTTATGTGCACTTTTGCAGGACTAATCTCCCCATCTTTCATGTCTGCTTTAGAAGTTTTTATTTCAACATGAGGTTTTTTCATCTTCTCAGCTTTCAATTTTATGTCACCATCAGTCTCATCTGAATGACGGGAAAGTCTAACTTTGGGTAGTTTCAGTTTTGGCATCCGGAGTCTTGTGTCCCCTTTTCCAACTTCTATATTAGCCTTCAGTTCAGCTGAATCACTTTCTCCTTTTATGTCAGCTTTTGAGGTTTTGGTTTCTGTTGTTCCTTTAATATTGGGTAAAGATACCTCAGCTTTTCCTGAAGGGAGAGCGAACTCCACATCAGGGGGATTAAACTTTGATCCTCTTTTTTCCACATCCTTGTCTTTATTACCAGGCAAGCTGAACTCCACCGATGGTGGCTGGAGGCTTCCCTCTCGAGGTTTCATCTCCCCAGATCCAGTTTCTGAAGCAGAACTTGACTTCACATGCTTGGATTTAGGAAACTTGATTCCAAACTTGTGTCCTCTTCCCTTGGCTTTCACTTTAGTTTCAGATATTTCAGGTTGAGAGATGTTTACATGTCCTTCAAGATGTCCTGTTTCCACTTGTATTCCTGTCTCTCCTCTACTGTATTTCTTGGCTTTCATGTTTGGGAACCTGTGAGAGTCATGTATAATAAGCAAAAACAAAAAACAACACTGTAATAGTCTCATGTTTGTTAAATTATCTTTGAAAGAAATAACATCAGATCATAATTTCATGTTCGTAATATAGTTTGTTCTGTGTTCTTTGCAGATTTTTTAGTTCAGCATACAAACAAAAACAGAACAGAGAGAAACCAACCTGATCCCCCTGTTTGCCTTTCCAGTGCTTGCTGTTCCTCTTAATTCTTCTGTTTCAAACTTTGCACCTTTCTTCTGTTTGAATTTGGGGAGTGAAAACTCCACGTCCACTTCACCTGTTTCCAGCCGTGGAGGTGTTCCCTCAATCACCAGCTCCTCTCTGTGCTTTTCTTTCAGCCTCTTCAGACCAAAGCGACCACCTCTTTTCTTCTGGGTCTTAAACAACTTTGACCCTTTCACACTCTAACAAATGAAGACACAAAGAAACATGTTTACAAAGGTCATTCAACATGATTTGGGATTTTATTTACGGAGTCTGAAAACTAATATTGTTGCTTTGTTTCATATTAAACCATTTATAATAGAGGACATTAATGTGTAAACCTTTCTAAGTCATTCATCAGTAAATGCAATCTGATCAACCAATCAATGTTTATGTTGCTACACTAACTGTGTGCACTGAGGCTGCAGAATCTTCTATATCTTCTCTAGTCTTTGAGCAGGAAAACACAGATTTAAAGATGTCTCACACAAAGCTTTTATTTTGTATTTCAAAAATATGTATTTAGTTGCTCAATATTGTATTTTAGGACTTCAAAGAATATTACTGCGTTAAAATAGTGCCTAGGTAAAAAGTACTAGATAGTTTTGGTCCAAATAAGATTTTATGTAATGTTTCTGTTTGGTACAACATGAATGAGTAAAAAGAATTTAATATGTCAACACAGTAAAAGTTATGAATCGTGGCACAGCGGGAGTTCTGGCTTTCACAGTTCATCTCCTGTGACAGAGAAAAGAGTTGTCAGCACTTGAGACATGACATCTGGAACCTATGGAGAATTAGATTGATAATTTGTTACCCTTTTATGTAGGTGGAGAGAAGGGAGAAGGATGTGAAGGCTGGTACCAGCAGGATGATGTCACCAAGAGCAAGAGCGGTAAATATATTCTTATTCTCTTTCAGGGTCACAAAATGGAGCGTATAAGAACACTCGGAGAGCAGGTTAGTATGTTAGGGACAAATGGGATAGTATGAGCACAGGTAAGTTGAGATGTACTTCATGATGTCACTTTGATCAGACAAAGGCAGGTTAGCAGCATCCGATAACAATCCATGTCAAAACACAAATCCTCTTCTTCAATTCTGTAATCCAAAAAGTAAGCATTAGCGTGTGTCAATAATTCTTTGAGCCGTGAGTTGAAAACATCAACTTATGGAATCCACCATGGGAGCAGACAGAGCCGTCTGTCCAAAGCAGAAGAAGATCCAAAAAGCAGAATCAAGATGAGTCGGTGGGTAGCAAAAGGTCAGTGAACTCTGTGATAAACAAGACTGGACAAGAGATGGGTGCTGGAATGTGGTGGGCAAGCTTTCTGATGATCTGGTGTCTGACTGCATGCAGACTGAAACTTACATAGGACGGAAAACAACGAGCAGCAGAGTCAGAGCCACAGATCCACACAGGTGAGTGAAATCACACTGATTACTGGTGACAGACTGAGTTAGACACGGGACACAAACAAAGGCTCTGACCTGAATTTGGGACATTTTAGTTATTTACACCTGATCAGAAAGTGAAAATGAGAATGAACTCCGAGAGCGCAGACCTCTGCTAAGAAGCTATTTTCTCATCTAATGTGATCATGCAAATATAAAGGAAATTGTTAAAAACTGGAACCAGAAGGTGATCCAGATCACTCGCAAGATAAAGCTGATTGGTCATTTTGGCTTTTCCAATATATCCTGAACGCATCATTAATAGCCATTCATTACATTTAGAGATGTCTTGTTAGTAAATAAAGACAAATGAATAAATGAACTTGTGGGAACAATAATAACACAGAACAAAACCCCCAGTTTGATGTGTAAAAGTCTTGTTCTAGTTTTTCTTCTTCAAGAACCAAAGATGTGATATGAGTCACTGGTATCTAATCAGTTTTATCTAGATGATCAATTAAATTATGAATGTAGAAACTATTTGTTTACCATTTTGGCCATCTTGGATTTGGGACCTTTGACCTCCCCACTGGAAACTCTTGGTCGCACGTTGACCTCAGCTTTAGGGATCGTCCTCTTGAGCAGGAAGCTGACCTTGTAGGGTTCTGCACACTGAAGGATCCTGAGAGCGTCTTCATACTTCACATTATCAAAGTAGACTTTAGCACTCAGCAGCTGATCACCTTCACACAGAGGACAGTAAATGAATGTGTGCAGCAGTAAATCCTGTAAAAGTAGTTGGAGTTTACTGTATCTGTTTATGTGGGATTTATACAGTGATGCTGCTCATTCAGAGGTAAACCACCAACTATCAAAACTTTCATCAAAGTTTTCACTAAATAACTGCATTTTTTTACATTTTAAAAATGGGATGTCGACAGTGTGAAGACTGTGAGGAAGATGAGTATTTGTGAATGAATGGAAAACACTGTCAGTTTTGCCTGTGTACGTGAGTCACTATAAAGTTCACAGGTACAGTAAAAAAACAGTTTTTAAAAGCTAAATTATTTACTTATAAATAACAGGAAACTGTTATGAGGCACTGATCAGTTACAAGTAAATGTTAAAACAGATTAGATAAAAATGTTAGTTCACAACTCGGGCCTCTTTATTTTAAACTTTATTTGACACTATTGGTTGTATGAATGCACATTTTAGTCACTGGCACAATACTGAAGCACTTAAAGAAATAAATTCATATTTTTTGAGTCAGTTGAGGTTTATGTTTGTTTATCAGTAAAGTACAGTAGTTTGTGTTCTGTATAAATTCAGTTCCATTCTGTAGAATCATTTTTACACTGCTGTGAGTCATCTGACTTTAAAAAATGTACCATACAAGTACACATCATTCACCAATTTTTATTAATACCCAAGTTTAAATTTAAGATACAAACAACTAAAGCAAATCAGTAAAAAGAAGAGACACTAGCTGGTTTTTCATCCAGGCATCTCATGAATTAAAGGTGCAGAACACAATAAATAATCCACATTTTTATTAAATACTGATGTCCAATTGTTACAAAAATTAAAGGGAGCAGAATAATAGTAGAAAAGAATTTCTGAGATTTTTCACCTGCATTAAAACAATAAATGTTAATCTAAAAAAACAAAATATGTACCAGTGTTTAATTTTAGGATTTAAATGGAATGAAAAGACGCAGCTGCATTAAACAATAAAACGGACAGTTTTTTTTTTTTTTTTAAACTTTATTTTGGTTTTGTTTGCAGGAAGTGCTTCCTGAAAGGATCAGGAGTTACTGCAGGTACCTTGTTGCAGGCTCAGGTGTTTAGCAGCTGGAGAGTCTCTAAGGACGTCTTTAACAAAGATGCCTTGCTCTCCTCCGCCTGTCACACTGTAGCCACTGGCACCAACTTCTGCATCCGTCTCCACAACGATTTCCACCGATTTGGAGATTTCCTCCAAACTCTAAGTAAAACAGACATGAAAAGGTAACTGGTATCATACTAAGATACAAGAATATTTTGTTTTGGTTTCATTGTTTCACCAGCTGAGTTTGATTTTAACCGTTGTGTGTGTCTTTTTTAACTTCCCTGAGTGACATCAGATTTTACTGTACAGTTATTTGCTACTTTGTGCTCTACTTCTGAATCGATTACTTGTCACAGAGGAAAGGTCGTGCTATTCTTGGGCTACATTCACTTTTTCAGAGGCAGACCAGAAGAAAATAACTTGTTGATGTCTCACAGAAGAAAACAGTGAAATAAGTCTTTCATCCAAAGGAAGAATTATTCTTCATGTCCATGTTCTTATGAAATCCACTGACTGACACAAATCAGATTTATTATCTGGTTACCACTTAATTAAGTAATTAAGAATTAAATGTATAAGCGGGAGTTACTTTCTGTTCCTCTGCTGGTTCGAAATCCATCTCTGGTTGTGCGAGTTGGCAGCTCGACTCTCTCAGACGACTTCTCTTCTGACTCAACACTTGCTTCAGTTCTGCATGAAGTTTCTCCTTCTGCACCTGCAGACAAAAAGGAAGAAACTTCATTAGATGATTTGCAGTGTAGTAGTGTAGCCTAAGGGTGATCGCCCTTCATTCAAAAGATGGTGGGTTCGATCCCCTGTGCTGGCAAGCTACGTTGAGGTACCCTTGGGCAAGATACTGAACCCCGCAACTGCCCCCCGGGCATGTTCAAGATGGCTGCCCTCAAGATGGGTCAAATGCAGAGCCAAATTTCCCCACCAGGGATTAATATAGGAAAATAAAAAAATAATAAATAGATTTAAAATGCAAAGAGAAATGATTTCATTCATGGTTTTAATTAAATGTATTAAAGGTATTTGCTCATTGTTCATATTATTTAACTATTTTAATCTAAACTGTTAATTATCAATCCCACAATAGTTTAATGATGTTTTGCTAAATCAATTTTCTTAAGTTTATCCAGCAGACAGATAATCATCAGCAGATATCACGTCCTAAAGTTTAGTCACTGCTTTTATTTAAAATAAAATCACCACAAAAATGCAATTTTTTCACCACTTCAGTCAATAAATGATGGTAAAGACATTTACAACATCCCAAACAGTTGCTGCTGCTCTCAGATCTGCCAGATTCAGATGTTTTGCTGTTGCTGGATCGAGCAGCAGTTCATCACCTGCTGGTGCATGAAAAGGCTAAAACTGATGTTTCTGCTGAACTGAGAGAAACAAAAGCTTGTTTGTGTTGTGAATAATGAACTCAGCAGATCAGAGATCTGAACCTTTGTGGTGGGGCCTCTGGCTGTCGGGGTTAATCCCAACTCTTTTACTTAATCTGAATAACAGAGCAAGTTGGAGCAAAACAAATTACAAGAGATGAAATAATCCATGAATTTGAACCAAGTGCAACAGCATGATTATTTGTATCAGCTATGTACATTCAGAGCTAATAAATAAAACAGTCTGTGCAAGCGGTTTAATTTGTGTGTGTGTGCATGTGAGCGTGCATGTGCATGCGTGTGTGCATGCATCTCACCACTCTCTCGGGGCTCTCCTGTTCGTCTGTGGTGCTGCTGTGGTGAGGGTTACGTTGTGGGGAGGAGGGAGGGGACCGCCTCTTGTCTTTTACCTGATCACAGAGCAGAAGGTGAGATGGTTCATTCATCAGCAGCTGTCAGTGTTTCATCCTTCAGCTCAGTTTAAAAAAGACTCTGATTGCTGTTCTGCATGCAGAGCGGCTCTGCAGCAGGAGATTCCACTGAGAAAATCAGAGAAACACTCGACTGTGACGTGAATATTAACTCTTCATTACAACAACTAGCATTTTTGACATTTTAATTCTTCTGCTGATCTCATATATGTATATTAAAAAAAGTCTAAAAAGTCTCCAGGACCACATCTTGGACACTTCCTTCATCCTGTAAGAATCTCCCACTTTGCAAGTAAAAGTGTTTTTAGGCCTGAACTCATTTTAAAATTGCTTTGATAAAAATGGTTCATTTCTTATATTAAGCAGGTGTAAAATCTGCAGATACTGCTTGAAAAATAAACCGACATGTCAAAAGGCTGATTATTTGATATTATTCAGTAGAACTTGCTGTTATTTTGTTGTTGTTTCTAGGACGTTATCAAACAGGATTTAGGTTGTTTTCATCAGTATCTCCTGCCCCAGTCTCCCATACCTCCTTCCACTATTTGTTTCATGAACTTTTCCACATTTAATCTTGTTAAACGTTTTGTCTGAACACTTCGTGTGACCTGTAACACCAGCAACATGTTTCCCGTTTTCATTGTGAGCTCGGAGCCCAAAATAACATCACTGTTCTAATTCTTCTTTCCTGAGAAACTAAATTAATATTGTTATCAGATCTGTTTTCATTCACACAGTAAATACTTTAATAATATGATAAAAATATATATTTTTCTATTATAATGAATTGAGTTGCTGCATTTAGAATCAACTGAAGACACAAGAAGGAAATCTGACTGATTTTATTAGATTACAGCAGATTTGCAGAACTTTTATAAATCATAAAGAAGAAATCTGATGTTAGAGATTGTTTTAAATGACATAAATAAACAAAACATGATACTTCAGCTGAGAACTAAACAGGAATGAAAGTTAAATATTTTCTCCATGATTCTCAGGTGCCTGGTTGAGAACGTTTAACAAACTGCATCATTCAGTTAAAATAGGTCTAAAAGTTTTGACTTACAGCTTGATCCCTGGTCTGGTTGGACACATGGCCGTCGTCTTGGTCAACGTCAGAGTCTGAAACAGATGATTGTAGAACTTCAGCAAACAGTTTTAAACACTCTACATGTTAGTAATGATCTCATTCAGCACTCGTTCAAACAGAAATATTCATGTCAGACTTGAACACATGAAATTAAAGGATCTAATCTGACACTTTGGCCATTAGCTCGGAGCTTCTGACGTTCTTCACATTCTTTCCGTTCCTCTGCACTGGTTACTTGAGCCTGAGTCTGCATAACTTCTACTCTCACCTCCAGCAAATACATCAAACATATGACTTAGAAAAGCCATGAGATATAAAGTTTGTTAGGAATTTAAGTTTTAAAAGTCTTGTTGGAGCTCTAAACTCAAAGATTTAATGAAACACATTCAGTCTGGTTTAATTATTTGATGGATTAAAGGTTCAGTTTGTGTTTCTTTCAGTTGATTCTGGAGGAGAAAAGTCATCTGATGGCTGGAGCCTTGAAAATTCATGTACTTTAATTTTTCAGTCGCAGAGCTTTTGCATGACTTTTCTGTCCCTGATCCCTGCTGGAGTTTGACCCAATGACAACTGCTGCTTCTCATTTTGAGACAAAAGAGTATTTAATACCGATGAAACCATAATAAACAAATAAATAAACTAGAAAAGCACTCAGAGAGCGCAGACCTCCACCAAGTGGACATACTGTAGAAAGAACTGTGTCCGTATCCTTAAAAAACATTCCTGGATCCAGACGGTAATCTGGATCACCCCCAAAATCTATTCAATTCTTCCTTGGGTCAATTCTGACTTTTCCTGAAAATTTAATCAAAATCCATCCATAAGAGTTATCCTGCTAACAGACAGACAGACAGACAGACAGACAGACAGACAGACAGACAGACAGACAGACAGACAGACAGACAGACAGACAGACAGACAGACAGACAGACCCTGATGAAAACATTACCTCCTTGGCGGAGGTAACAAACCATAACAGTAAAAGGAAGTGTAACAGCTGTTACATATAGATGTGGATTGATGTGTTGGTACCTTTAAAACTTGTTTGAAACAATGTTAAAGGTAAAGATCACTAGACCATAACCAAGCAACTCCACGTTCCTGTAACCAGCTGATCATAATATTAAACAGTATAACGTTGATGTGACTGTAGCAGGACGGCGTCCAGGACGTGGACACAAGAGGAAATACACATCTGGATCAGAGAGGAGAGAAGGCGGAAACAAGGAAACCATCCAAAACCCTCAAGATGAAGTCCAAGATCCAGGTCCATCACTGTCTGATCCCCCCCCCCTCAGATGGAAAAGTCCCCGAATGTCGGACTGCTGAGACCAAACTGGTGCTTTTTAATCACATTTTGTTGTTTTTATGTTGATTGTACAAGGGAACCAACAAATTTGTATGTTCTCTGTTAGATTTACAAAAATCTTAAAAATCGTTAAAGCTTGAACCAGTTCAGTTTAAAACTAATCTCAGACTCAGTGATTTCACTGTTTGGATGAGACAGAACTGTAATCTAAAAATACTTTACAGATACTCAAGATGTTTCTTTCTGTCTGCAGACACACCCAGTTAATACGCCACTCAGTTCTTCTGTTAAATACTTTGTTGTTATTGTTCTGTTATTACAGCTAAACATTCTCATAATCATTTACTCTTGTTTGTGACAACAAACCAGCTAATTACTAAAAGTTAGAATTTGACATTTCCTCTCTGCCTGTTAGAAGATCTGTGACTGATGTAAAAAGAGACTGGCTTGCTCGCCGGCTTCATGACTTCCTGTCAGGGTTAAATAGATGTGTGACATGTTTTCACACATCTGCCAACACAAAACGTATTTAAGCTTTATAACAAAATAAACCTGCAACCAAGCTGGAGTTCAGTGTTCAAGCAGCACATGTTGATCTTCTGAATAAACATCTCTGATCTTCTGGGATTATCCTTCACTGCTTAATTAAACACAGTTCTTGTCTGTTTGGATGATGTGAAATGTAAAAATGTTCAAACTTCTTTATGTTCTGTAGCGTGTCAAGAAAATCTTTGTCGGGGGGGCAGGTTGGGGTACAGGTTTGAAAAGGTGTGGCACATGTAAGTGGCCCATAACCTTAAAAAGACTCCAGTTTTTATTAAAATAAGAACAATTTATCATAAATTAAGTGACTACAATAAACCAAAATAAAATCAAAATCTGTTGAGGCACAATACCAGTGGTACATTATCGTTAAGCATTATCTATGATTGATTAAAAGTTATTGATTGGTCAACTGAATCAGTGTAAAGTTTGGAGACATTACATTGATAAAGAACTAAAGGCACAATTAAAAACTTTTTCAGTGTTTATTCACAGCAACAGCAATATTTGTATAGTATTTTTATTTATTGTACAAAAAATGTTTAGGGCAAAAACAGTTTTAAAAAATTCAAATATGCTGAATTTTTAATATTTGTTAACGACCCTAAATCATTATCTTATTAAAATTGGAGGTTAAATTCCATGTGCATCAGGTGCTGCATTCACTTACACCTGGACATCTGAGCTTCACTGTGAAGGTATCATATTACATTTAATGTTTGGTTGAATTTGATTGTCTCAGTTTGTGGGTGGCATCTGGGGTGCTCCGGGGGGGGCAGGGGCCACCCCTCTGGACACGCCCCTGGTTATGTTTAGTCAGTGTGGAATCTCCTGGTCGACTTGCTGTCAGGTGGCTTTATAATCCATGTTTGGGAGCCACTTGGACCTCAGACACTGAACACCCCCAATCAGTCTCATTCCTCACACTCCTTCATGTGATCACTTTTTTAGCAGCCTTGGTTCAGCTGTGTGTGTGTGTGTGTGTATGTGTGTGTGTAAAGGTGAAAGCTGATCTCTGTGTGTGAATTTCAGTGTGTGTGTTATGTTGATGCCTGTTTGGATGAGCTGAAGGTATCTGATGTCTAACAGGTCACAGGAACACGCAACCATGAATGTTTAAATCACAACTGCATCTGAACAGGCAGGTTAAATAAAACAACACTTTATGAACCATCCAATAAAGAATAACTGTTGAAAAGCCGTGATATTTTATAAGATAAGGCAGCGACATCACGCCCTAACAGCCTGTTGATGGTAAACGATGGTGATGTGCTTCATTAGGCTGGAGGATAAATCCAGCTATTATAATACAAAATATTTCTTAATCTGGGAGGGAGTTTCAGCTCTGAGCAGTGAAATCCAAACAGTAAAGTAAGTCCCTCGTATGTTTGCACCTGATCGCAGCTCTAAAATGCAGCTCTAAAAGCAGCTCTGCGTTGCAGACGGACAGACAGACAGCAGCAGGTGGAGGCGGAGGCACTCCCTGGGTGGAGCTGAGGAATGACTGGATGGCAGAGGAGGAGCTGAAGATTTAAAATGCCTCACATCTCAGTCTTTTAATAGATTTTACTCATCTGCAGGCCTCTACATGCCTGATAGCTGCTTAAAACAGCATCGTCCAGCATTTGTAATGATTTGTTCAGTAAGGATCAAGTCATTCTTCCGGGATTTTCATTTGACCGTAACTCTGTATTGACTTTTGGAATAAACAAAACAAAATCAAAGTGTTGCATGAGTTAAGGTTAATTTGTGATTTTCAGAACTACAGAAGAGGCCAAAATGTTTTCCACCTCAATTTTAATTATGAGGATTAGCATCTTCTCCAGAACGAACTTAATTTCTGCTGCATTTTAGCCATTTATGATCAAAATTCAGCCTAATACACGTCAGAAAAACTGCAAAAGCTCATGGAGTTAGTAGTAAGAATGTGCAGGTGACCCTCCTCTTCCTCAGTCTTTACTCCTCGCTGGATTCACAGCCAGTGCAGATACATGAGGAGGAATGACTGAGATATTTTGTCACATTTGCTGTAAAACATTTAGGTTTTATCAGCTGGACCAAACCTAATTAAAACAATTTGATAATATTTTCTTATCAGCTTCTGAAACAATCAGCCAGTGCAAATCTGTAATAAGACCGTCTCTTAGAGCCTGTGAGAAGCAGGTTTTATGAGAACCTGTACATAAATGAAACTAAATATTTTTGGAATCTTGGAGTGGATCAAGTGTAAATTAGCTCAGATATTTACTCTGGGAACTGCTGTGCGCCTGCTTCTTTGCTGTTTGACAGCAAATCAACTTCAAGACTAATTAAAATGTTTTTCTTTGTGCAGGAAAGTAACAAAGAAGTAAAAAAAAGACAAGGCTTACATTTAGAAAAGCAATTTAACTAAATCCCCAACATCTGAGCACGGCTGTATTTTTGCAGCCTTGTTGCTTCAAACTGAATTAATCGTTTTTCTTTGGTGTCACATGTTTAAAATCCTGATAAAATTCTTGCCTGAGGCAGTTAAAGTGTAAAAACTCCTCACCGCCTGACTGCTCCTGTGAATCAGAAGATAAAGTAAAAAGCTGCGGCGTGTGTTGATGCTGTCAGACGTTCTGCAGTTTGACTTACAGCGTCTGGATTAACTCGTCTCCAGGCAGTTTGTTATTGCACATGGGTTTATTAGGGAATACTTGGAACAGAAAATCATTTTAAACAAAGCCTGGAAGATCTTCTCAACTCTTCCAGTGATTGTGACATTTTTAATGAAGTCTTTATTAACACTCCTGCAGTATTTAACTCATCAGTTCAGGGTAGCTTGATACTGAGCACAGAGTTGGTCTAAATGCAAATCATTTGTCATTAATTCCAAAACATAAACATCTCTGTACTGAGTTACTGATACACGTCTGTTTCAAGTAAATGCTATGCTATGTTTTAACATTAATCTGAGGAGCGTTAACAACTAGCTGGAGACGCAGAGTTCAGAGTAAAACTGAAGATGTTTAGTTGGAATCACACTGTATCAACACGTTTTCAACATGTAACTGATCATCTGGAGCACGTGACCTGCATGTGACATAATTACAAACAAGCAAACAAATTGCAATGATATGCAAATGTCATGCAGATTTTCTTGCATTGCTATTTTGCTACAAAATATCAAGGTAGGGGCACAGATTTCAAAAAGGGAGGCACATGTAAATGGCCCATAACCTTAAAAAAATTATATATTTTATAAAATTATAAACTTTTTATCATAATTTAAGTGGCAATAGAAAAATGAAATCAAAATCTGTCAAAACACATTGCCAATAGGGCATTTTCATTATCTATGATTAGTGATAAAGTATTGATTGAATTTGATTGTCTCAGCTTTGGGGTGGCACCTGGGGTGTCCAGTCTAATTGAAAGGGTGGTCCGTGGCCCCCAGGCCACCCCTCTGGACACGCCCCTAATCTTAAGTATCACTCAATTTGATAAATGTTTTTTTTTTGTCAGTCCCTATCCACGTGTCCCACTTCTTACCAAGGAAACCAAACTAAAAAGGGTTCCAGACACTCGCAATCACTTGGCAACTATGTGAAGGAACATGACAGTTAGTCATGTGACTCATGGAGGGAAACTGAGACTTGGAAATGGTGTTTATTATTTGCAGCCCAGTGAGATATTGTGGCTTTATTCTCTCTATTTGAATATAAAACACTTAGTGTTGCTGAATCATCAATATACTGGTACTTCCTTTCCAAAGTTACAATGTAATTTTTAAAACTTATGATGTTACTTATTTATTTTATGAATGGTCCCTTTTCTGGGCTGAAAATCCCCCCCACTAACCAACACAATCGTGTTCTTTTTAAGCATCAAATAAGTAATTGCAACTAAATGGATTAGAAAAAGGAACATTAACATCCAAATGTAAAAGTGCTTCAAATCAGCTTCTGTTTTTCAGATAAAAGACTGAGCGACCCATTCGTTTCGGTGGAGGGGGTGGGATTTAAAACCTATACTGGAACCAGCCACTAGGGGGCGAGACGTTTCATTTCAGCTTCAATGTCCCTCATTGTTATGTTCATGGTCCTTTCTTAACATCAGCTGGTTTACTTGTTACCAGCATCACAGACCCAAGTGATGAAGCTGAACGTGAAGTTTTATTTTCCAGTTACTGAATCTCAATCTGTCAGATGATCCTGAATGCTTCATTACAGTCAGACTTTTTTGTTCTCATTTGAAAATTCAGAAAAAAACTTTTAGATTTCTACAGACCATAGAGACAAAAACCAACTATTAACAGGTAAATACATTGAACCCAAAGTCCCACCTTCAGTCCTCACAGCCTGAACAGATCTGAGAAAAGTTGAGATGTAAACGTAACTTCTGAAAGCTGCTGCAGCTCTAATCTGCTGTGATCCTGTTCGACTCTGACAAGTTAATGATGTTATAGTTGGTGCAGAACTGGCAGGACGTCAGCATCAGCTGTCCTCCTAAAAACAAGCGTCAGCCTGAGCTTTAAAGAGCTGATAATAATGTTGCTTTAACAAGACGCGCCGCAGCAGCGATGGAGCACATGACAGACTGCTGATGTGTTCGTGATTCATTTGTAGACTCATGTATTATCAGCAGAAACCAGATACTGGGTACAAAAAACAAAATCTCCACTTACACAAGAGTTCACACACAGGAAATCCTGCCAGACTTTGTCACAATTGGTGGCAGTCTGAGAAGATAACACAAAACTTATTGGATCTAATTTTAGAACCATCACATGTCCAGAGGGCGGGAACCTGTTTCTATTCCTGAATCAAGACTGAGTGTAAACATTTCAACTGCATCATATCTACAGCTGACTGTTTCCTTTAAATTTGTGGGGGCAAAAAAAAAAAAAAAAGAATGAAAACGAAATTAAATAAAGATAGTCAAAGTGTTTGAAAACTTAGAGACTGAGACAAGGAAAAAACAAGCTTAATGGGCGTCCATGTTGGCTCTCTGGTTTTTGGAAGTTTTGATGCCACCTTCTCAAATCAACCTGATAAATCCAACATCAGTTTTATGAGAAATTCTGACAAAACAAAACTAAACTAAACAAAACACCGGAGAAATGGTAACAATGATGAAATTTACTATAATTCAGATTTTTTTTAGTGTCTCAAGAGTTTAAACCTGCTCAGTTTACTAAAACAGGAAGTTACATTTGGTTTGTGTGTTGCAACATTTATTGACCTTAGAAAATGACCTCCTTTGGTAAAAAGACAGCTGCTGAAAGTTCAACTATTTTTGATAATATTGGTAAATCTGAGAATTAGACTGGGTTCAGAAATATAAAAACCAACGTATGACTTTTTTTGAAGAAACAAACATCTTATTGGCTTCAGATTCACACCTTCTGTGTTCAGTCATGTGAAACACTAAACCACAAAAGATGTTTCCAGTTCTTTTGTATTTTGGGGGTCATAAACTGCTCATTTCCTTTAAACATCTCATACTACTGTTCCTCATCATCAATAATTTCAATCATTTTCTGAGGATTCAAAGATTGAATCATTGATCCAGTGATAAATGAGTTTGTGATAATCACTGACTCTCCGGAGCTTTGAGTCCCTCTGCAGCCGTCAGAAATGTTGCTGCCGCTCACCTCTTCAGATAACAGAAGCCACCGAGCTGCATGATTTCAAACAGTTAGAGATTAGAAAGATAAATCTCAGGATGTTTCCTCCTCATTTTAAACATCAGATGGACTAAAACAGACACACCCGCAGGCGTCAGTCTCTGGTTGGGAAATGCTTCCATGTAAACAGGAAACACAGATTTATTTGATAGATTTAAATCTCTCAGAGAGGCACACACAACTCACATGACTTGATTTAATCAGATCTCCATGAAAACTGCACATTTTAACTTATAATCAAGAGAATCAACAACTTTTAACAGAATCTTAAATATAGAGTAGAATGTCCTCCAGAGTTGTTGGTTTACAAACGTTTTCCTTCCTGTAAAATCGTCTCAGGTCTCAGAGGGAAGTTCACGCTCTGACGTACGTCAGGCCGAGTTTCCTCATGAAGTCAACTCTTGACACCACTTGACCTGGTAAATTCTGATCCGAAGCCCATCCCACGCACCACCACCGGTTTATCACCAGGAAACGGATGATGATCATCCATCATTTCATTTTTTAGATCGTTGTTTTTCCTCTCAGTGGTACGTGCATTACGTGCACCTTGATTTTGATGTGCAAAATGTTGATTTCTAATAATAGCATTGGTATTCTAAAAAATCCAAATCAGCAGGGAAGGCTGACTTTGGTTCTCTGGGTTTCAAGGAGCAACAATCGTTTATTTTGGAAACTCTCCTTGTCAAAATACCTGGTAAGAATTTTAATCTGTGTTTTAAAGCCAAATTACTAGTGCATGTGTGATGTAACTCAATGTCATAAATGTGTTGGAACGACATCACCGTGTGTGTTTTGGCTGCAGAGCCTTTGTACCACTTTGGGTCACCATGCATACCAGGTGGGGGTGCGAGCTCGTGGTAGAGCTGGGAATGGGGGACAAACAGATCCTGTGACCCTGCAGCTGTCGTTGGTGTGTAACGTTCAGACAGGAGTTATTTGAAGTGGCCGCGTCCTGCATGTAGCAGCTCAGTTCAGGACAAGAGAATAAAGGTCTGTCAGTACGGCAACAAACTTTGGCTCATGTTGGTAGTTTGATGACAGAATTATAGTCTCTGCACAGCAACACAACAATATTATAAATTAATTGTAGAGAAAATAAAATTTCCATCCAGATTTATGAAAGCTAGTTTGTTTATGTGGTTGTTTGATGATGTCTGGTGATTCCTTCTGTAATGCTGAAGCGTAGTGACATGTCATTCTACGAATAGTTACCATCAACATGACCGAACACTCCAGTGTTTGTAACCAGCAACTGGCATGTTGGAGTAAACACAAGCGGCAGCTGTCTTACTAAACCTGTCTTTGCATTTAAACAGCGTTCTATTGTTACACTCTCCAAAGTCAGCAATGTGGATTCTTCAGACTGCTCCATAAACTGTTCTGCATGGCTCGCAGCAACTCCTGAACTGCCAAGAAATACATAAACATTTCAGAAAATTAAACGGGATTTCATTGTAATACCAAATAAAGGTGCAAAGACACAGAGGACAGACTGCAGTGAAACCAAGACTCCTCAAAAGATGATGTTTTAGTCATTTTACTGTTTCATCAAATAACCTGTCAGTGTCCTTAACTGACATGTAAAGAGCCACCAGCTGTGTTCTCAAGCAGTCGTCAACTATGTTCCTCCATTTCTAGTTTCTTCCAAAAGTAACATGACAAAGCTCTCAGGCATCATCTCAGAGACTGATAAACCATGTTTACTCATCCTACCTTTAATTTCCAGGCTCAGCGTGTCTCTTTCTGCAGCTCAAAGGTGACAGATCTCCACCTGCAGCAGCAGATCTTCAGTTTCTTTCCACCTCTTCCTGTACTTTTCTCTGTGTTGCATTCACTTGCTGCTGGTTTTCTCTAACTTCTTGTTGGTTTTATAGTAAATGTCTTCCCCCCTTACTGACTGAAGCTTTTTGCCCCTTGTCACCAGTCAGCTTGTTGATCCCCTCACTGAAACTCTGCCCCAGCTCTGACCCATGGCATCTCTTGGAGGGACTCATCAAGCCACCTGATTGGCTGGAGGGCATGGAGATGCCCCCATATAAGGGCATAGAGAGGCGTGGCTGCTCTACTCTAATAAAGTAGGGTGGAGAAAAAGATAAAATTTGTGACATACTAGGCTGTCTGTGTGAGTGGTACTCAGGCCTTCTCACAAACAAAATGTAAAATCTGCTAAAATAAACAAATAAATGTTTCAGATACAGGAAGTACCAGGAAGCTGAAATAAGAGATTAATGGAAATACAAAACTAAATAATCTGAACATATCAGAGGAAGGGTGTGCTTGTTATTTTGCAGGAGACAGGAACAACAAACAGCTGGAACTTCAACTGACACTGCAGGAAGAAGTGCTCATTGGGTTTGTCTGTGTTGACAGGAGTTAAAAGTTCAAAGGTCCCTCTTATGACTTTGGATAGTTGCTCTTCTCTGTCTGTTGAGCTTTCAAAAAGATCTGAAGTTATCGATCTGCTTTCAACTTCTGATTAATTAATTAGTTTCCTGAGATATTTGATATTTATTCAGTAGTGATAAAAAGACAGACGAATGTTTTGCAACATTTGATTTAAAGTTTACTTTACTTGTTTAAATTTCAAATCTGTCTGTTTTAACCTGCAGTAAATCTCAGGATAGATTTTTTTTTAATCAAGTGATGTTGGAAAGTTATTTTTAATCTCAAATAGCTGAAAATAGGATGAGCAGACCTTGGATGTTGTTTTAGAGAGAGTGAGACGAAGCAGCTGTTGTGAGCTGAATGTTATTTGTGTCTGTCTGTTTGTCTGAATTCAAGTTTGACTGTGTGTTTCAGTTTATTACTTACTTGCTCTGATTGTACAGTAAATCTGCCAGACAGTCTCAGCTGCATCTTCAAAACAAATTATTCACCTATTTAATTATATACAAGGACCAGGATTAAGAATAACTGCTGCTTATGATTATAGTTACTCAGATTCCAAAAATTAAGTTTTCAAAGCCTGATGGAAAACTGGTCATTTAAAGAGATAGATTTTTTCTGATAAGCTTTCGTCTCTGATTTTTGAGTCAGAAAAATAGTCTGTTTCCTAACACTGTGAAAATAATCCAGGAATACGACAGTCGCAGCTGTAAATTCAGTTTCCATTCACACAAACACTCACAGCCAATCAGGTAATTAGAGCAACAGTAAAAAACCAGCACATGCACAGATATAACAGCTGGGAGTTGAACCTGCAACCCCTTTGCTGTGAGGCAGTAGTATTAATGAACTGCCCCTCCATGGAGACAAAACACATTTTGTTTAATTCTTCTAAAGGAAAGGGGCTGCAGTGCTCCCATTGGTTACATCTGCTGGTACAGGAAGCTGGACCATCATGGCTGCATCTTTATAGTGACAGCTGGAGACTTGGAGGTGTTTCCTGTCATTTATCATCCTACACATGACCTCTGACAGAAAGGAACAAAGTATTTCTCGTTCAGACGCTGTAGCTCTTCCAACTTTCAGGCTTTTCCCAACTTCCTGTCACTACTACAACATGAGGAAGCGAGTTGAGAAGAAAATATTTCCCTTCATTTTGAAAGCATCACCTGGTTTTTAGTGTTTATGTTTGAACTGCATGAAGGATAAAATGAAGCAAACAGCTTAAACATCAGTTACATCATTTCATATGTTTGACTGTTAACTGTGCTGAAAGTCCAACATTAGTGGTCAATTTCAAACTGAACATGATCTCTGGAGATCATCTCAAGGCCTCACACCTGGTGTTTTATGACCCACAGTGGGGTCCTGGCACCGGTTTTGGAGCTGCAGTTTTAAACTGTGCTGCACAGTCGAACACAATAACTTTAGATCCCTCCTGCCAGTTGACCCTGAACTTTGTAAGGGAGGAGATGCTGTCAGTGCAGATCAGGCAGCCAGTACTGTGTCAGCTAACATGATCATTGTTTCATTCCAGCTCCCACACAAAACCTGGATTTAGAACCGAGGGAGGCCTGGGACCAGAAACAAGGGCTGGACTGGGCAGGGACAGGATGAATAGTGGCTCAGAGAGGAGGGAAAAGTGAGTTAATGATTTCTTGAATCAAGTCATGATTTTGAATGATGTATTTTTATTTCAAGACTGTAGAACTAGAGAAGCCAACAGAAGACTGAGGAGGAGTAAAGTCCTGGGTGACACTAACTCACAGGTATTCCAGTGCTTAAATGGGCCAAGAAACCGGAGCAGGTTGTGAGTATGTATGAGTATGAGTAGAGCAGGTATTACTGCTGGTGTGGGTTTCCAAATCTGTTTACACGGTCACATAATGTGGACGTTTCCTGTGACGTTTCTGCATTCAGGGCCCACCAGGGGTCACTGTGAAGCAGTGTCATGCATGAGCAATAAACAATATCTGCACATTCATTTACTCTAACATTTAGTGTAATTGTGATGCTGCTGCCAATTATATATCAAACAGACTTTGAATGAGGTCACAAAGTGAGAATGAGTCCATCAGTGTTAAAGTGAACAGTACTAATCACTAAAATGATCCTCTGCAAGCTTTAAAATAAAAATGAAAGATCAACTGCATAAAACAAAATAAACTAACTGCAGTTATCACCTCAACCATGCCACCCTGAGGAGGGGGGAGGTCCTGGGTGACACCAACCCACAGCTTGCGTCAGTGCTGAATACATAAAAAGACCTGGGAAATTTTCCATCATATCAGAGTAAAACTCAGTGAACAGTCAAAAACCAGGTGCGGTATCACACAGTTTGATGTCTTGAACCAGATCGCAGCTTCCGTCTGTTCTACAGCACATTACGTCATGTGATATGGACTGAGAGGTGTTTGGTGGAAAACCTCTGGGCTCAGAAACAGGAGGAAGGACGTCATTGGGCACAGGAATGGAGCGGTATCACTGTGGACCCCCTCAGGAACTGGAATTGACTTAGACCTAGGTAGGGGCTGTAGCATCGGCAAATATCTGTGATCCAGGAGCTATGAGAGCTTATATGCAACAGTGACACACGAGGGTTCAGAAAAGGCAGCAGCAGAAACACTGGAGGGTCCTGGGGCTGATCCAACCCCTAGAGGACCTGGATCAGCACTACAGGACTTCACATGGGGAGCTGCACAGCAGAGGAACTCTGGAGCTTGGGTTGGGTGGATGAAGTATGGCACAGGGTTCTGGGGATGAAGTGAGGCTCTGATAAAATTCAGCTGAAATATTTGAAGTGTGTGTACAAACAAAATCTCAGCCAGAGCTGCAAGGTGTTCTGTCTCAACCAGGAGTTCTTCAGCACCGAGTGCAGGCAGCAACAAGCACAGCTCATACCTCACCTAACAGTCTCAATCACTCCCAGAGGATTTGCCCAAGAGATCCACAGCATGGAACTCCTCAGGCAACCCAAAACCTGCTGAGTCCATGTGGCTTCTAGACCCCTTCTGCCACATGTTAATGAATAGATCCAGATGCAAAAATACTGGGAGCAGGATCACAAAATATTGAGACATTTAATAAGAAAACAAATAAAGCTTACTGGCAGAAAGAGCAACAGAACCACATGGAATAAGTAAGTGCATAAGAAACTAACTGACAGGGGCGACCAAAAGATCTGACAATGAGTAAATGGGACAAGGTGATTACTGAACAAGGAACAGCTGAGGAGAAGAAGCAGGTGCTAATCAATCAGATAAGTGTGGCAGAATAAATGAACTGAGAAAGAGAATAAAAATGGAAAAAAAACACAAGAATCAAATTAAACAAACTTAAAACAAACAAAACCAACAAAAAATCTTGAACTGGGAATTACATAAAAAATAACCAAAAACGGAAAACTAGAAACTCCACAAGTAACAGAGAAATGAGAAAACCACATCATGAACCCAATAAATAAACTTACACACACAGTATGAAACAGAACTAAACCAGGTCATATAGCAAACAGAACACAGGAAATGAATCCAAATGAAAAGAAAAAGAGCAAAACTTTAAACTCTTACATATACATACAAATATTTAGTTACAAAAGGGTTACATTTTTTAAGGTTTGTTGTTTCAAACTTTTTAATAGGATTCAATCTGACCTGCATTGGAGGAGGGCGTCCAGGTGACTCTGAATATCCTACGCAGACAATCGCACATGGTTCAGGAAGCCAAAGGACAAAACACAGGGACGGAACTGCCCACCCAGGCTGTGGAGCCGAGAGACCTCTGCTGCAGAGCTGAGGGAAGCAGCTGGGTGATGGAGGAATCGACTGGGGGTCGACTTGAATGTTTGGACTGGAGGGAGACTGAACTACACTGTCAGCGTGGATACCAAAAAACAGTGAGACAGAAAGAAGGTGGAGAGCTTCCTGGATGGATGGATGGATGGATGGATGGATGGATGGATGGATGGATGGATGGATGATGGATGGATGGATGGATGGATGGATGGATGGATGGATGGATGGATGGATGGATGGATGGATGGATGGATGACTGATTGTCTCATCAGTGCTTATGCACATAATTGGACCAGATTTTTGTCTGTAAACCATCACAGAGAGTAGAAATATTGGGAGTGTGTGTCAGTGTGTGTGCATGTGTGTGTGGGTGTGTGTGTGTGTGTCAGTGTGTGTGCATGTGTGTGTTAGACTAATGGCAGGATAAGAGTGTATTAGCAGCAGTGGACAGTCAGCAGTTTGCTGTGACCTTGTGTAAAGCCCGGCTCTATTGTCTGTTGGTACTGGAGGCTTTATCTCTGGCCCGGTTGGGCTTGTGTCTGGGCTTAGAGGGGCCGCACTCTCAGTCAGACACAGTGACAACAAACATACCACAAATAAAGCAGCCTGACTCAGTGGTCACAGAATTCATTTAAAGCAGAACTGAATAACTTTTAAAACTTTAAGCTACAATTTTGAAACTTGTCTAAGTGGATACTCACCAAAATACATGTTCATCTTCATACACTCTCGACCCTCCGATGGCTTTACAATGAACTAAATAACCTTTGTAATTCGGGTCACAGCAGGAAGTGGTGTTCTGGTGATTTATGCTGCCCTGAAGAAAAATGCCTCCATAGTACAAATTAACAACTTATTTCATAACAAGATGTTATTAGAAGTTTATACAGTATTCTTGTTCATGGTGAGTGTTTCCTGTTAATTATTTAAACATATTTTTATGATCCTTCCCTGATATTTTCTATATAAAAGCCCTCTGGGTCCTTATCAGCCATTGTTGGGTCCTTTTCCTCTGGGTGTGTCCAAACATTTGCCTGTTGCTCTGACAATGCAAAGAAAGTAAAAATAACATCATATTTAGTGTTTCTGTCCTGGGACTACACATGTGTGTAGTACATCTCAACAGGTAGCATATTTCTGCAGAACACCGGTTCGAGCTACGGCCGTCTGAGACACGACTGGGTACTAGGGACAATGAATGATCCATTCTGATTTGTTACTAGAGAACAAAGAGATAAATGAACTTTGAGTTAATGTACCACGATTTGTTAATTCTGGTAAACAGCTCATTTATCACACAGACAAAACACTACCTTCCATCATAAAGACAGAACACAACTCTGTTCCAGTTTTATCTAATTAGTCAAAAGGATTTTCTCTCAGGAACTTTGTCATCATGCATTTTGATGAATTTCAGTCTTGTTTTGTCATGTTTATTTGTTAGTAGTGGAGCCTCCTGGATCCATGGAGCCTATGATGATTCAACTCATGATGTGGTCAGAAAGTGATGGATCTTGATCTTGAAGTTCAGCTTGAGGGTTTTGGATGGTTCCCTTGGGTCTTATTTTACCATCCTCTCTCTCTACATCTACATCCTGGATGTCGTACTGCTTCAGTCGCATCAACATGATACTGTTTAATAATATGATCAGCTGATCACAAGAACATGAAGCTGATTGGAGATGGTCACAGAGATCTAAAATCTCTCTGAGCTCCTCAGACAGTTCTGGTCTTTGCTTTATCAGGTCCATGTTCAGTGTGGTGCACACAGTGATACACAACACATTTGTGTTTTTGAGTTCACCAAAACATTTGAAAAAAACAGCTTTTTACTCCAAAGAGACACTGATGAAGTACATGAAGTTTCATCTGCCTTCAGGGTGATGAGATGATTTTCTGTATGAAGCTGTTTGTCTGCAACTTGCCTCAGTTAATCCTTACAAAGTGCAGAGTAGTTGATATCTGAGTCATTGAGGAGTGAAGCAGCGTGTGAAAAACAAAGTGCACACATGATCCCTCCAAGCAGCAAACACCCTGAGAATCCTGTGGGTTTAACAGAAAGTGACTCAGAAGGATCAAACAGGGATTTTTCTCATCATGCCCACTCACAGCTCAGCTCTTAAAGCTTAAACGTTTCATCTGCACTCGTCTTCTTCCCTCTTCAGACGGACAAATCGCTTCAGGCCATGAAGCCCTACTTTTTATTTTCTGCTGTCAGGAGCAAAAACACTTCATTTATATCTTGTTTCTCTCATTTCAGTGCTGTTATGTTAAATTCACATCATCTTATGTCTCTTCGTTAGGTCAACTTGTTCAGTACTCCATCCTTAATCGTCCTCAGCTGTTGAGCTCTTTGTGTTTATCTGTATTTAAATTCCTGTTCAAATACCGACTGCGTGTTTCAGTTCAGTTATTTCATACCCATTTTCTAACTGTGATTTATAAACAGCAAATATTAAAGATTCATTTGATGTCTTTTTTTACTTCATTTGGGTTTTTAAGGTTTTTCTCTCATTTACTCAGTCATACAAACTTGAATAGAGATTTCTACCCGACACAAAAATGTAATTGATTTATGTCCAAAAATACATTTTTCTTTGAACATTTTTATGAATCTAGACACAGAAAATTAAATTAAACTTCTCCCACTGAGACTAACAGAGCTGCAGGTTTCAATCATACAGCATAATTCAGTTTATTATTCAGGATTCTAGGTTGTAAAGTTATTTTCTGCAGCTACTGTAGCACATTATGAAGCATTTTAATGTTTTTATTCACTTTTACTTTCCCATACTTTTGTACCAAACGGACACGATAAATTGTTTTTCTTGCTGTTATTTAAGTCAAGATAGATATATACCAGATCTTGTTTTTTCTTGTTAATATTTTTATTTTGACCTAAAAAGGCTTTTTTGTTGCAATAACTAAAAATTATTTCAAAATAACATCTAAAACAAAGATACAACCATCACAGATCAAAGTATTACAGTTACAAATCCTTTCAGAGTGGAACTACGTGCACTAAAAGAAACTGAATGTAGCACATGAACCATTTGGTTTTGCAGCATAATCATCTCGTTATCTTGAAAAAACTCATTTATTTTCTCTTGATAACAAAATAAAATTAACGTGGTTATCTCAGGGAAACAGAGTAGTTAATCTGGATCTTGAGAAAACCACATAAAATTGAATTACTTGCAGTTCTCAGCTTCTTTGTTTCACACTTTATTTCCTCATTTGTTGATCTGTGAGAAGAAAGATGTTGGTACACTTAAACCATCTTACACATTTACTCTGTTAGTTAAAACATCCTGTTTAATCCTCTCAGGTGGTTCAAAACGCTTCTAATGGTTTAAAAGTCCCAAGAGACCCAGTAAAGCCAGCTGGCACCAGCCTGTTACACCCACTTGTATTCACAGTTAATCCTTGTGAGGTGATTTAATCTCATTCAGATGAAAAGGATGAAAAGGAGCGCTGATGGATCCTCTGCTCGTGTTTCCAGTTCTGCTGTAGAACAGAACATCTGGTTCAGAAAGGAAACAGGAAACACAAGGAATTATTCTTTAAAATGTGTTTTATACTGTTTAAAACTTGCAAAATATACGTTTATATTTGACATGAATTAGAAGTCTGCAGCTGGTTTGAGAGGCAGCACCTGTTACGAGTGTTCATCTGTTCTACTGCAGTTCTTCTTCTGGCTGATGCCGTGGAGTTAGTCTGATGCTCACGGGACCTGGTGAAGAGAGAAAAAGAAAATCCTTCAGGTTTCATCGGAAGGTTTAAGATCTGAAAGTTTTCACTTTTAGCAGCTTTAAAAAATTTCTTCTGTGAAAAAATGTTTCTCATTCCAGATGTGACCCTCGTTTAGTTTTTTTCCGTGGTGTATTACTTGAGAAATGGCTGCTAGAATAAAAAAATAAAGCAAAAACATTTGTGTAAATGTAACAACCAGAAACAATGAATAAAAACATTCTGATATTTGTATGGGACTTCATGTAATGAGTAATTTACAGACTTTGTTTCTGGTTAGAATCTCAAAGAAAAATCTAAAACAAAGAACCAAAATAAAACCATGACAAAAGATAAGAGACAAAACTATTGCACAACAGTTACATGAATAAAAAAAAAGACTAAAGTCACATGAAGAAAAAGATGTATTATCTCTTAATTAACATTTCTTATTTGTTTAAGATTTTTCATGCTTTATTTCTGGGTATTGATTCTTTGTGTGTTTTATTGCCACACAGACAAACAAATATCTGGACCAGCAGGTGTGGTGGAGCTCATTCATCGCAGGACAGACACAAACTGAACCGGCCATGTTGAAGAAGAGGAGCCCACTCTTTACTGTTTGCACCCTCGTCACCACATCTGTTCACTGCCAGAACAAACTGGTAATTAAAGTGCAAAAACTCACATTTCTCCTTATCATAAAGACATTTTTAATGTTACACTCTCGTCTCTGATCAATTCTTAACTTTCAAACTAAATTTATAAAAATATAAAAAAACCATTATGATTGTACAGCAGCAGATCTAATATTCATCCATCCATCCATCCCACAGAAGGCTGGTGTCATTGGGTGAGAGGCGGGGTTACACCTGGACAGGTTGCCAATCCATCACAGGGTGACATCACGACAAACAACCATTCACACATCCACCTAGGGTTGATTCAGAGCAGGCCACTAATGGAACTGCATGTTTTGGTTCTGTGGGAGTAACATAAACATGGAAGATATAAATCTGTATAATAAAAATGTGCTGGGTGGTCCTCACACACACCGTGCTCCCCTGGCAGCAGAGTCTGTTCCATGACTTCATGCACTGGGTGGTGCAGCTTGATGCTGCAGTGATAAGTGCAGAAATGAATTAACTTTACACTAAAAAGATACGTAGACGTGTCAAACAACCCCGTTATTTCTGGGCTGCAGTAACACGGCTTTGTTTAAGAGGAGTTCATTTCATCATTGGTCTGGATCAGCAGGAGGAGGGACGTGGGAGATGGTTGGGGTCTGCCTGTAAAAAGCAGCTGAAGTAAATTCTCAGCTGTTAGCAGAAACATAAACTAGCTTGGTGCTGCCACAAGGAACGGCCCAGCAGGGCGGTCCCGGGGGGAGAACAAGATCCCTCCCACCAACACTCAGATGGCATAATCAGTCTGTTTTTCAGCTTCAGGGTTTTTAATTCTTTATCTGCAACCACTAACAGTTTACACTGAAAACAGATTTAAAGAAATGTATATGATCCAATTTGAGCTGCCTCTCCCACCTGAGACCCTGTGAGTCACTGGATGGTGGAGGCTGGATGCTTTAAGAAACTGAGACAGAAATAACCTCTGGGTGGGGCTCTGCTGACCTCCAGGACCACTGATATGAAATAGTTTGAACACCAGGAAGTGACATGATGGAGATTCATCAGAGGACGTCTGGTTCCTGGTTTAAATACACTGACTGGTCAAAAACATGTCATCACCTCCAGAGCAGCTTCTTTAAACAACTCAATCAGAACACACGTCATGTTGGATTAAAGATCCTTGTCTGTTTCAGGAGGATCAAATTACTGGTCTGATCAAGTAAACTGTGTGAATGAAAAGAGAGACAAGGAGGCCAAATGAGCATCGATGGTCCGTTTTATCTGGATTCTGTATATTTAAACACTGTTTTGGTCACTTTGGGTCAGTTGTGTGTTTATCAAACAGCCAGCATATCAGCCTGGTCTGCAGTCAGCAGAGACTGGGTGGGTTCAAATCCCTCATTTAGACACACCCAAAAGTCAGAGCCAGCGGTCAGCAGCTGGACTGTCTCACACGTTCAAGTCCACTGAAACCACAGAAAAATGTCCTCAGAATTACAGACAATATCAGAAACACGTTATCAGATTTTTTCAGTCTTTTTATTCTCTCTGAATTTAATGTTCTCTTGTAATCTGCTCACAGAGAAAAAAACATTTTGCCTTTTGAGGAAAACCTCACGAAAAATCATGAGAGGAAGCAACAAGCATTTAAACCTGCATGAATGGCGCCAACAGTGGTTAGAAATGAAAAACTGCATCAATAAGTTAAAAATAATGGAAATAAAAGGACACCAAAAATATTCTGTAAAATATGCAAAATAATTAAAGAAATAAAAGCTGAAGTCTGAACAGGAATATTAAACTTATTAAACTAAATATTAAATATTAAACAGCAGCTGAACTAAAAGCATGAAAGTGAACCTTTAGGAGGCAGGTGAGGCCTCGAAGAGCTCTTGGACACTGTGGGACACCTGGTGGAGAAGTGAGGGACACCTGTAGGACATTGTAAGTTGCTGTAAACACAGACACGCTGTTTAAGAGAACAACTTTTATAAAGTAGTATTGGAGTTTCGTGATAAATGTGAGACGTTTTAACAGCAACATGATGCAACATGAGCTGCAGCCACATTTAACTCATCCGGAGCAGCTTCATTTCTAAAAACAGAGTTACATTCTGCAGGGAGAGTTAAGTTACAGTTTGAAGAACTTTTTTGAATGAATTTACTGAAGCTGTTTTTTATTGAAAGCAGCTTTATCAGATAATAAAACCTGTTTCAGTCTGATATCTGATACATTTTCAGAGCTGGACTTCATTCGGTCTGTTATTCTCACCTTCATTCCAGTGAACTGCGTCTCCGGAGCGGAAAGTTTGCGTAAAAAGTCCAGCTCTGCGCGCGGAACGGAAGGAAAACACTGTTCGGTTTTAGCTAGAACCGGATGCCACTTTATCAGATGGATTTGTTGAGCAGAGGCTGATACACATTCTCCTCAGACACCGCCATGTGCGCCTCTATGCGCTCCTCCTCCACATGCGCTCCTCTCTGCGCTATGGAGGCTCGTCAAGTTTGACAGGATACCCCAGAAGGTCTGATGTGTGGCAACAGCTGGTCGGAGGACAGTCCTGCTTTTGTTTAGCTTCATGTTGTTTTGAATCATGCATTTCACTGAAACTCATTTCCTCTCAGGATCAAATGTTAGTTTAAATACTCAAAGCAGATCAAATTTTATAAAAGGCTCAAGAACTTCACCAGTGATAAAGAAGTTTCTGTATCTTTTCTTGGTGTTTTTATCTTGTATCCGGCTGACAGCTGCTGGGTGGGTGGAGTTTTACTCTGAAACATCAGCAGCTGGCTGTCGTGGTCGTCCACTTCCATCATACGACTGATAAACATCAAGTTGTTTCGAAGCAAAAATCCAAATGCAAAAGTCAGAGAATTAGATGATGAATTACAGGCTCCGTGTTAATCAGCAGGTGATTCTTAAATAAAGGTATTTAGTTGTATTCTGGAAATTAACAAAAAATGGGTGTATTTTATTCTGCTTCCTTAAAACAACACAGTGATTAAAAAAGCAGTTCAACACTTCTACATTTCAACTGAGACACGTGATCTGAAACAGAAACAAAAAGCATCTCCTGGAACTTCTGAGAAACAAGTTTCTCAACAGATCTGGATTATTAAACCAAGACAAGTGTTAAGAAGTTTAAAAACTGCAAATTTAAAAAATGTTTTTTGACTAAATATGAATAAAGTAAAGAATCAGAATTTAAATTTAACAATTTTACACACCTGGTTGTTCCTGTTCAGGTCACAGGTGGGCTGGTGGTTATCTGCACAGTAGGAGACGGGGCTTCACTCTGAACAGGTAGCCAGTCATTTCTGGACCACATCCACACGTACAGACAGAACATGCAACTGTAGAACCAATTACAGAAAATCTTTTGTTTTCAAACTCTTTATTGAAAGTAGTTTTTGAGAAAGAGGATGAAGAAGATTCATAACTGTTCCAGAACAATTTAATGAACATGCTGCTGCATGATTAGTGGTTTCGACCAATCCACACAGTGGAAATCAAACTTTCTATTTGTTGAACATCCTGCAGACTGCAGAGTTCAAATGAGATTTTAAAAAAAGTCCTTCGTCCTCACAACCCCAGCTCATCGGTTTCTGACCCAACGCGGCTCAAACTTTTCTCCCTGAGTTGAACTTGGATGTGGAACTTCTGCTGAGGCAGCTGTAGTGATCTGATTTAAAACAGGAAGTGACCTCACACCAAGGCCAGTGAGTTTAGTGGAAGTCACATGACGAAACTAATTTAAAAAGAAAGAAATTTGCTCATGATTTTTTGTAGTTTCTGTTCCAACAACAGGATCAGATCGTCAACAAAAGAAAAGTAAGATTTAAAAGCTACATTTAAAATTGATTCAAAAAGACAGAAGTGGGCCGTCCGCTGGTCTGACAGCACATTAGTGTGTTTGGAATTAAAGACTCGGAAACTGCTTCAGATAGTTGAGTCGCTGTTTGTTTCAGCTCAGGTGTTTCCACCATGAACAAGTGCAAAAAGCATGTAAATCTGACTGCAACACGCAGCTCTGTTAGCGTGCTGGTGGCTGATAAAACTAGCAGAAACGTTGGCGATTAGAGTTGTGGCTCAGAGGAGTGCTGTAGTTAGAGTTCCAGTCCCTTTCAAAGACGGCCTTCAGCTGTGATTGGACGGTCGAATCGAGGGACTGTGACCCCGTCTGGTTTAAAACCAGCGCTGTGCCAGCTGTGTTCACAAAATAATCCCCTGACCAGTTAGATGTTCCTGATGAGAGAAACACACAGAATAAACATGAACATTACTCAGAAAACAGCTAGATGATGCATCACGTCCACAGGTTCTAGAATGAGTAATAAATACTGGTCTTACCTATATACGCGACCTTATCCGTCACCATGTACTTGTTGTGATTAACTCTGGCAAAAGGAATGTGCTTCTGTCTCGGGTTTGAAGGAACCACAAACAGCCTCTGGATGAACAAACATCTGGATCAAAACATGCATCCTGACAAGCAGAGGAGCCGTGACCACGCCCACGCAGCAGGACGGATACTCACCACCTGGATGTCCAGTTTGTTCTTTGGGTCGTAAACTGAGGACAGAGACTTCAGGAAGGAGAACATGACGGGCTGAGAGTTGTTCCAGCAGCTGATCAGCAGACGCACATTCACCCGCTTCTCGTACGCCACTCGTCTCAGCTGGGTGTCGATATCGGCCCAGTACCTGATCAGAACGCCACGCAGAACGAGAGAATCTCAGACCAGGTCAAGGTTCAGACATGACTCTAACTTTCAAAGACTCAGTAAGAACGAGATGATCTTCAGGATGTGCAGCAAACATGGCTGAAACTCTGATCTTTATCTTCTTCTTGTTTCTCTTTACCTTTTCGGGTATGAAAACTCCATGGTGGGCAGGTAGTTCATGACCGCGATGTAGACGAAGCTCTCGGCATCATCGATCACACTGAGGATGGACTGAAGATCAGGAGTCCTGCCGGCTGCGCAGAAAGATGGAGGCGAACTCTGAGGGAGGAAGTTACAGAGAAACTGGTTTCAAACAGCGCGGGAGACATTCTTCTGTTAAACACCGTGAAATTTTCAGCTTTTCTGATAAATCTCACTGTCAGATAAACGCTGGATGGCGTGCTGTTGAGTGACAGCTGGAGGGGTGTTTCCTTGTTGTACTCTGTGGAGAAGCTGGACGGCCAAGGTGACGGGATTGACCCACTTCCCCCAACGAACCAATAAGCTTCAAAGATCTTCCCCAAATCTTCAGCCAGGCAGCTGCAGTTGTAGACGACGGTGCCAAGTTCCTTCACCTGGTGACGGACAGCGATTTTCAGAAGCAGCATCAAACATCATCGAATTACGGTTGTAACTAATGAAAACCCGTGTGTACCTGTGTGAGGGACCTCCAGTCCATGTTGGCACTGCCGATGTAAACGTGTTTCCTGTCTACGATCCAGAACTTGGTGTGAAGGACGCCTGTGGTTAGCTCTTTCATGTTAACGGTTCTGATATCGGCACCTGAAACACACAAACAACACGTTATTCTCCAGATGTGAAAAGTTACTATTCCATTTACGTGGATGTTTTCTGGCTGCAGCTCTTAAAAACTAAAAGTTTTTATTTTATTCTGAGTTTGTAACAGCAGCATTTCCAACTCAACTGGCTGCATTTGAACTACCACTCAGAAAACACGTAGAATACGTATAAAACCGATGAGAGAAACGTAAACAGACACCTGAGTCATTGAGCAGTCTGAGGTCGTCTTGTGGTCGTTTCTTGTCAGGTGTGTTGACTGCAACACGAACATGTAACTTCCCTGATAGTTCAGCCAGTTTCTGTAAAACTTCTTCTCCCTGTTGAAGATCAACAATCTGTCACGACTTATTCCAACCAGATGTGCAGTTCAAGATGAATGTTTAAACAAACAGGTTAGACTCGTGTATGTAGATGCTGATGAATAAACCCTGCTCATCATTCTGTTACACTTCCTCATGTTTAATTGGCTCAGAAACTGGAACTTTCCAGACTAAACTGGTTTTTTAACTCTTTACACAGTAACTCTTTGAGCTTCATGGAGATTTTTCCACTGAATTTTTAACTGGCACATGTGGCCTTAATGAGCCATTGGTGGTTTCCATAGTAACCGTAATGAGCCACTGCAGTTCCCATGGTAACCTTAATGTGCCATCGACGGTTTCCATGGTAACCTTAAATGAGCCACGGGAGGTTTCCATGGTAACCTTTAAGAACCACTGGTGGTTTCTATGGCAACCTTTAAGAGCTACTGGTGGGTTCCATGGTAACCTTAATGAACAATTGGCAGTTTCCATGGTAACTGAATGAGCCACTGGCGGTTTCCATGGTAACCTTAACAACCCGCCGGTGGTTTCCATAGTAACCGTAATGAGCCAATGGTGGTTTCCATAGTAACCTTTACAAGCTACTAGTGGTTTCTATGGTAACCTTAATAATCCACTAGCAGCAACTTTCAGAAGAAATATTCTAGTTACTTTAGAAAGACCCAACATTACTGACACATTCTCTGGTATGATAAATAAAGTTTAAATCTGAAGATGGGTCAGCATGGCAGATAAACTCAGATTTAACCTGAATGTGACTGATTTTTGGATTATATATTATATATATTAAGTGTTTTCCTGACACTACCATCATCTAGGTCATCTACCTGTTCCCTCTGACATTACGGAAGATTTCCATTTGTTAGTTCAACCTGCTTGTTTTCCTCATCAACATTATGTTTTTCATTCTAATCTTGTGTTTCTTCTGTTTGTGTTTCTGTAAAGCACTTTGTGATGTTTTGTGTGAAAAGTGCTGTAAAAATTCACTTCACTTTCTTCTTTGAGTCAGTTTTCAGTAAATTATACTTAAAAAGATCAGCACCTACAGTGGGGCAAAAAAGTATTTAGTCAGCCACCAATTGTGTAAGTTCTCCCACTTAAAAAGATCAGAGAGGCCTGTAATTTTCATCATAGGTATACCTCAACTATGAGAGACAAAATGAGGAAAAAAAATCCAGAAAATCACATTGTCTGATTTTTAAAGAATTTATTTGCAAATTATGGTGGAAAATAAGTATTTGGTCACCTACAAACAAGTAAGATTTCTGGCTTTCACAGACCTGTAACTTCTTTAAGAGGCTCCTCGGTCCTCCACTCGTTACCTGTATTAATGGCACCTGTGTGAACTCGTTATCAGTATAAAAGACACCTGTCCACAACCTCAAACAGTCACGCTCCAAACTCCACTATGGCCAAGACCAAAGAGCTGTCAAAGGACACCAGAAACAAAATTGTAGACCTTCACCAGGCTGGGAAGACTGAATCTGCAATAGGTAAGCAGCTTGGTGTGAAGAAATCAACTGTGGGAGCAATTATTAGAAAATGGAAGACATACAAGACCACTGATAATCTCCCTCGATCTGGGGCTCCACGCAAGATCTCACCCTGTGGGGTCAAAATGATCACAAGAACGGTGAGCAAAAATCCCAGAACCACACGGAGGGACCTAGTGAATGACCTGCAGAGAGCTGGGACCAAAGTAACAAAGGCTACCATCAGTAACACACTACGCCGCCAGGGACTCAAATCCTGCAGTGCCAGACGTGTCCCCCTGCTGAAGCCAGGACACGTCCAGGCCCGTCTGCGGTTTGCTAGAGAGCATTTGGATGATCCAGAAGAGGATTGGGAGAACATCATATGGTCAGATGAAACCAAAATAGAACTTTTTGGTAGAAACTCAACTTGTCGTGTTTGGAGGGGAAAGAATGCTGAGTTGGATCCAAAGAACACCATACCTACTGTAAAGCATGGGGGTGGAAACATCATGCTTTGGGGCTGTTTTTCTGCAAGGGGACCAGGACGACTGATCCGTGTAAAGGAAAGAATGAATGGGGCCATGTATCGTAAGATTTTGAGTGAAAACCTCCTTCCATCAGCAAGGGCATTGAAAATGAGACGTGGCTGGGTCTTTCAGCATGACAATGATCCCAAACACACCGCCCGGGCAACGAAGGAGTGGCTTCGTAAGAAGCATTTCAAGGTCCTGGAGTGGCCTAGCCAGTCTCCAGATCTCAACCCCATAGAAAATCTCTGGAGGGAGTTGAAAGTCCGTGTTGCCCAGCGTCAGCCCCAAAACATCACTGCTCTAGAGGAGATCTGCATGGAGGAATGGGCCAAAATACCAGCAACAGTGTGTGAAAACCTTGTGAAGACTTACAGAAAACGTTTGACCTCTGTCATTGCCAACAAAGGCTATATAACAAAGTATTGAGATTAACTTTTGTTATTGACCAAATACTTATTTTCCACCATAATTTGCAAATAAATTCTTTAAAAATCAGACAATGTCATTTTCTGGATTTTTTTTCCTCATTTTGTCTCTCATAGTTGAGGTATACCTATGATGAAAATTACAGGCCTCTCTGATCTTTTTAAGTGGGAGAACTTACACAATTGGTGGCTGACTAAATACTTTTTTGCCCCACTGTATATCAGCACTGTATGTAAAACTAAAACATGTTTATTTCCACACAGAACTAAACATTTACTCATGTAATACAGGTCATCATTTAATGTGAGAGAGGACAGTGAGAATAGGCCCTCTGAGACCTGCTGACCTGATTGGCTGTGGGCTCCTGAGTGCCAGTGTCTTTGTTAGTGAGCGTCCAATAGAAAGAGGCGATGTCGATGCTGCTGCGCGCCTCTCCCATCAGACTGATCCACGTCTGGAAGATGGAGGGGTGGGTGGTGCTGGAGTTAAACTCCAGACCTTCTGGGATGCTCTCCACCAGAATGATCCTGATGAGGAAGAGGAGCACACATGACGTACATGATAGTTTCCTTTCTGTGGCGTAGACTGTATGTAAATCAGAATCATTGGTCATGGTCTTGGTCATGAACAATGCAGAAGTCTAGACCTGATTCACTTTCTTTCTATCAAACCAACATCAGTTTAGGACTGACACATGAAGTCACATCCTTTAAACTGTGTTGTGTTTATATTCCAATCAAACTGAAGCTCAGATCATTCTTCTGTTTTGTTGTTTGTTTCATGATTAATAAAGTTTATTCTGATGATTCACACAAACAGTGCAAACACATCCACTAAAGCAAACCTGTGACGTGTGAACAAACATGTAGCTTCATTTCTTCACTAGACTCTGCTGCTGCTCTCACTAGGTCTGTCATCCTGATCTCTGGGTGGACGTCTTTGTCCTGGACCAGATTTTTTTTTACATTTTGTCATTTTCTTCTGAATGTTTCATCCATACTGAATCTTCTTTTTTGACTAGATGCAGATATTTTAGAACAACTGTTCTCACTCCTGATTTGATTTGATTTCTCAGCGTGGATTTAAATCAGACTCTGCAGTTTAACCGTTTGTTAGACGATCAGACTCACAGATTAAAATATGAAACCTTAGCACATGTGCTGCTTTTTGGTTGGAGTGGATATTTACTTACTTGCAGGGATCTGAGCAGGACTTGACCGCCTCATGCTGAAAACCAATTCTTTCTTCAAGAGAAGGTTGATGATGCTGATGATGTGAGGAAGCTGTCGGGGTCAGGAGGTTATAGAGCACCGTGGCAACAAGAAGCACACAGGATCCAAAGGCCAGAGTGATTAAACACCTGCCATACTGAGAGACGGACACAAATAAACCCTCCACATCCTCAGCATGACTGACTCCCTGTAAACAGGAGAGTGTTTGAGGTATAACTCACCAGGTGTGCTCTCCGGTTGGATTGCCGCCTCCACACCGTGTCCTCCAGCTGCACACGTAATAATCACATTACTAATGAGCCACTTCTGATATTTAATTTTTAAGAAAACTGAAACTATTGACAGAAAGAAATGTGAGACACGGTGATTCTTCCGAGTCACTTCACTGACTTCCTGTATCTGCACCATATTTTATTTAATCTGATGACTCAGTGCAAAACCAACAACATTTTAAACAAATAAGTGGGAAATTTTCTAAAAGTTTGATGTTTTAACTTCCTCAGTCAAAACTCAGTAAGTTTTTAATAAGCAGCAAAGATTAAAACTGTATCAATTATGTTATATTTTATCCATTAATAATAATCTAGTAAGAACTTAAAAGATAAATATGCATTTAAGGTGAAATTTTACAGTCAAAACCAACATGGGAACAGATGAATTTAATTTTGAAACGTGAGAGAAACAAAGGTGATGATCAGTGAATGCGTGACGTTGTTCTTGATAACTGAAAACAGTCATGATTCCAACCTTTGTAAAAGAGAGCGTTACCTGGCTGTAAGTGACGTCTGTCTTCATGTTCAACGCAGATCAGCTCAGATGATTCTTAAATCTGTAAAGTAACAGGTGAAACATTAAACACAGAGTTACAAAACGTCTCTACTACGCGCTGAACAGGTCAAGCTGCATTTAAAAAACACAAACTCTCATTTCCAAACGACAGCAAAAATGTAAAATAAAGAGAAGTCCTATTATAATAAGAGGAATTCACGTGTTCACATACACCTGATTGTCCTTTAAAAACTAAACAAAGAGAAGTTTCCAGGTGTTTTCAACCCAACATAAAGACAACCAGCTGCTCAACTCGACTGCAGCACTAACACACTCCACAGGCTGAGAGTGGAGCTCTAATGTTGCCCCCAAACCCCTTTCTTTAATTTAAATTAAAAAGTTTGAGCTTAAATAATTAACCCTGAAAGAATGTGATGTTTTTAGTTAAAGAAAAGAGGAAGTTCAGAGGCTTAAATGCTGACAGTAATGTTGCCTGGTGGAAAATCTGTGCTAGCACTCACGAGAGTTTGTGTCTCAATCTAACCAACCTGACCGCTGCTGTTTACTGTCACATCAAGGTTCTGGGAAATCCCTCAAGTCATGCTGATGTAGGACGAGTTCTCTGAACCAGAAGGACGAGTTCTGATAATAAACCTACACTATTTGTACACAATGTTGAAACAAATTTAAATTAAGTAAAAAGTCAATAAATATATTGAATTTTTACAATGAATTAATGGGAATGTAAATATGTGGGTTGAGCTTTCCCTCGAAAATCATTTTGGTTTTCATCTGTTTTATACTAAAACCAGTTGTATAAGATATCAATTAAAAGGTACAAACCAATAAGTCTGATGAGTAATAATTCATTTTTTATTGAAGTCGCCCTGCAGTCCAGCTGCATTTAAAACCTTCATCATTTCAGAACAATTACAACTTCCAAAAATATTATTTTTTCTCAGCAAACTTATAGTCAAATTTTTATTTTCTTTATTTCTCTAATGTTTCTTGTGTGACTGTGCTAAAATCAAAGATATATATTACTGTCAGTTACTGGTGGCAAGTAAAAATACCAACGATACATTTAAAGGCTGTTTATTTTTATTCATAAAATGGAGATGGTGAAATTCTGATTTTTCTGCAATTCTTGTGGTTAAAGGTTTAACAGCTTTTATGGACAAACTATGAACTTATATTTAACAAATAAAACTGTTCATCTTTTCATGCAAACACCCAGTTATGTGCTTTTAGAGACATAAAGTCTCTGTTAAATGTTACTAAAAACATTTCAGAATCTCTGACATCACACACAAGAAAGAAAGAAAGTAACTGTGAGATAAGAAATACAAAACTACGACCTCCTCCTCTCAAAAACAAAAAACTACAGAATTAAAGGCTAAATTTAAACTTCTTTGTTCAAACAGCTGGATCCAGAGTTTGATCCAACCATAAACACCAGCTGACTTTTACAACGTAAACACAGCACAGTTAAACATCCTCCACATATTTCTTAGCTTAAATTGAGGTGAATAAAGACAAAACTGTGTATTTATGTGAATAAGAACAAATAAATTTAGAAAACTAGGTGTCGTGGAGGTGATGGCCTTTCCTTCAAGAACTAAAATATATATAAACTTGTTACAAACAATAAAAGAGGTTGCTAGCAAAACAAAACGAAAACACAAACAAGACAGTTAACGTTAAAGTAAAGAGATAACAGATATACAGTGAGTTAAAAGCTCCAGACTACTTTATATTTATGTAAAACGAAACCCCAAAACATTTAGCTAATCTTTGAACATTTTGGAGTGGCTGAATGAGCAAAAGATTTCACTTTTAGATAAAGACCCACCTGTTATAAAGTGTCCCGGTTGGCTAAAATCCCGCCGATAACTCGGTCTAAGTATGTTCTTCAAACACACTAATATTTAAAGTTATCGTTCAATTGTAAAACTCATGGAAAACAAAAAAAAGACCCATAATGTTGCGCTATTGCATTCAACTGTCTTCGAACAGGACAGGCAGCAGAGAAAGGATCATGTGATTCAAGAGTCACATGACCAGCCAATCAGAGGGGAGCTCTCAAAGTGACGTAAAACGTAAACAAATTGCAGTAACGCTGCTCTTCTTTTTTCCACTAGAGGTCGCATTTTCCATAAAAAAGGGTAAGTTGAAACTTTGGGTCAAGAGAGGCAGGTGAGGCGTAAAGTAATAAAGGAAAGTAAAAAAACCCAAATGACCAAAAACTAATAATAGCAAAATAAAGTGAATAATAGTATTTATTTTCATATTTTATTTGCTATATTCAAACGTAATTTCTTTATCATTTCATCCTTTTTTGTCCACTTTAATGCCAAAATATATCATCGTAGTGGTATGCCTACTAAATTTAAAAAGCTTAAAAACTTCCCTAAACTATACTTTCATTCAAATTGTAAAATGATATGATTTGTTTCAAACTGCAGGGCTGAGGAGTGATGAGTCTGAGTCTCTACATCATCCTGCTGTGACTTGTAGTGCACACAGTTCAGGGTAAATGTTGTTTGGTGGTTTTATTTATTTTTTAAATGCTGCAGAATCCAGGATTTAAAAACCCTCAAGAGCCTTTCTGCATGGAGTTTACATGCATATAACCAGTTTCCTCTCATAGCCCCAAAACGTGTCAGATAACATGGTATGTGTGTGTGTGTGTGTGAAGATGTTTACTTTTTCTCTATGTCGTAAATTATTTTTGCTTGTGATTATATTGGAAAAATATTGGCTGTTTTCTGATTTGCTGTTAGTGCCGTGGCCTTTTTGTTTTCTAAAAGTTGTTGTTGTGTTTTCTGAAGTTTAAAAGTCAAATAAAAAGTCAGATAACTAAAGAACATGAGATCACACATGGACTGCTGCTGTTACTTGCTCTTCACACTCTTGCTCACATTTCTCTCACTAAAAATAAGCTTTAATCACAGTTTTTTTTGCCTGTCAGCTTAGTTTCTTCCCAGTATTTGAAAGTAAACCCAGAGTTAGTTGGTTTATGAACCTGCAGGGCGCAGCAAAGCTCAGCTAAAAACAGGGCCGTTCTACAGAAAGAAGTAATGGCTGGATGTGAAAATGGTGCAGGAGATGAGAGAAGTTGACAGATTTCAGTTTATTTCCACCTACAGCTCACAGTTCAGTGTCAGGAAATGAAATATCTACAAAAACAGAGGAATGTGCATTTATGAAGAGGTGTGGTGAATGTTCATACTTCTTTTTGTTAGTGCTGAAACTTGCTGTTTGATAAGAAAGAAAAAAATTCCAGGTTAGTCACACATGCAAACACAGATATCTCCACACCTGAGGCACTTTTTACTTACCTGCAATCTACATTTTTGCTCTCCATAACACCAATACTAGAATGTATGTGTGCTTTATGCAGCTTTGAGGTGTGTTCTGTGTGTCTGTGCTATATGTAACTATGGAAACCAGGTCAGAAAATCCTAGACAGTTTTATTATTTTACAACAGTGAAGGCAGACTCATAGAGAACTTCACTTCCATAGCAGAGAGCCTGTCTGTCCTCTGCAGGATGGAAGCTGTTTAATATGACCTTTTATTATTATTTAAACAAATAAAAGCAATAATAATAAGAACATGTTTTTATTTTGCTGGAGAAAATCTAAAAAATTAATCAGCCTATTTAATATCCTCAGCTAAGTCACAGTAAACAATGGAAATGTTCTAATATTGTTTCTAATAAACTCCCTGACTTGTAGGATCAGATGTGAAACAGATCAAAGGGATTTTAAAGTTTTAAAATCTTTATAATTTACTGTTTTGGAGGTGGTTTTCCCATAGAAGGTGTGTTTGTGTCGCAGCATCGATCTTGGTGAGTCATCGCAGTTGCCTGAACTCAACTGTGGCTCCACGTTTATTACTCAGTCCACTTCCTGTTTTTATAAAGTGTAACTCTGCCTGAAGATGATTAATAACCATAGTGTTCTGGCTCTCTGTTTTTGAACTTCTGTACCTGGAGTCTAAAATGGAATTTACTCCTTCGTGTGCAACAAACAAACAAACAAGCAAACTATTTATATCTCCTGTAATCCAAAGATCTCATATGAATCGTCTCTCCAAAGGGTGTGTGATCAAATAAATATCAAACATTCTTGTTTTATTTGGCGTATTGAGAGTGGACTCCGTCTGAGCACTGAAGCTGCTATTTATGGCTACGTTAGCCATAAAAACACTGTGACATCATCAAGGCAGGCTCGTAATGGCAGGCGATCCTGTGCGTGATGGAAGACTTTAATATTATTCAGGTGGAAAAACTTTGTTTGTCATCACTTTGACGTTTCTGTCTCAGAACATTTACTCTTGTGTCTGTGATGCATTTTATTTGAAAGGTTTAGATACAACAGTTCTGTTTTCAGTTTCAAAGCTTAAAACAGAAAAACAAAACTACTAACTAATACTTTTACTATTAACTAGCACTAAATCCTTTCAGTTATCAAGAGGAATCAGAAAATCAAGGAGCAGAATTCAGATTGTGTTTAAATATGTGAAACAACCCCACATCATTTAAAGTTTTGGTCATTCTGAGAAATTAATAAATAATAAGAAATTTATTGATAAAAATGTTGAGAAAAGAAAAAAACATTTAATTAACAACAAAAATAAAGGTAATAGTCAGCTTCTATATTTCTGATTTAATGAGACCAAAGTAGAATGAAAACCAATATAATTTGCCTGATTTCACATCAGGCTGATAAAAGTATTTTTAAATAACTGATTAAAACCCTCGTGTCGTCTCACAGGTCAGAGAATGTGATATGAAAAGCACTCGACAAGACAATCGTTACAAAATCCAATGATTTGGTTTCAAATATGCAGCTGCAGGATCTCGTTCATGTTCAAAATACTTTTACAAATCAAAGTATTCACATGATTTTTTATTATCAGTTTATTTTAACATGTTGAATGTGAGAGTGAAACCTCACTGAAAGTTTCAAACAGAACAAACACATTTATTTACTGGAGTGTTGGAATAATTTCTCTCATTATGTTTCAGTATATTTAATGCACATTTTGAAATTATTGAATTACTTTAAAAGGCTGAAGACTGAAAAGTCTGTTGTAGCAGACTTTTAACCCACATCACCTGAACAATCAGCTGTTTCCTAGAATTAGGGCCAATACTGCTTAGTGACCTCTCCACCTTCTGCACAGTGTTGCACAACCAGCAACACTGGAGCCCAATTTATTAGACTCACAACATTAATGTTCTTCTAATTCAATTAACATTACAGCAACATGCAACAGTTTCAAAAAATTAAATTCTATTTTATTTGATTATTTTGGAAACTATAAAATTGTCCAAGAACCCGTTGCAGGCGGTTCTCATAACGCATAAAGAGGCGTTTGCTAGAAATTTGAGATGTGATGCACAACTGCTTTAAATATGATCACCTACCCAGCCTTCAAAACAAACACCAACTCAGTGACACAGTCAGATCCTTCACATCGGCTTCAGACTTTTGGATCAATCTGCACACGGAAAGAATTCAGAGAAGTTTGAAAATGTGACTCAAATACTTGTTTATCATGGTTGGACTTATGTCCCAACATGTAAGTTACCACAGACTGATTGTCAGGGCTGGTTACTGGAAACTGTTAACTAAACAGCAGTTCAGATGGTATAAACCTCTTAACGCAGGTTCACACCCACCTAATGTGGCACTGTGACTCATGTATTCCTGCTCTGAGCTTCTTTTACTAGTGATCTGTTGTTCTTTTGTGTGTGTGTGTGTTTTTCTCTCTGTAACACACACACATACACGTGCACATACACACACTCACAGCTTCCAGGATCTTAGGAAAGCCATCCATCTGTGCAGTTAAAGGATGTGGAGAAGGAAGCGGAACGACTGCTCACGTTGCTGTAAACCAGTCGCCACCCAACTGACTGACTGAGAAGAAACTCAGCTGACTGACTCATTCTGTCAGATCCTGCATCCTTTTAATTCTTCAACAAGTCTCAGAGCAGAATTTCACCTTATATACAGAAATAACCACCACTTCCATAAAAAAATAACTATCGTCTATTTCTTGTGCCCAAATACAAAAACATGTGCTCACAAACAGAGAAAGACACACACACCCTTTTACATGATAATATTTTATGAATGGACTGCTACCTTCTCATTAATATATGTTGCCATGCCAACGNAGATGAAGTCTGCATCCAGCACACAGGTCCGACACTTAAACAAACTAACTGTGAAACTTATTTTTCTGTATTCTCTCCCATTCAGACGGTTTGTTTTGCAGAGTTTGTAGAGTTTGAGACGTTTCGTACGGCTCAGATTCTATAACACATCGTCTCACTGGATGAATCAGACAAATATAATGACAACAAATTGATTTTGTCAGAAAGCCAGTTCTCTCTGTTCCATTTCCACCCACATCTGTCTGAGCTGGACTCGATGACCAAGTGAGGGGGAGACGTGAGTGACAATGGTCAGAGTGTGTGTCCATGCGTGTGTGTGGGGGGGGGGGTGCAGGCTGTTCAGCTGTCTCAGACTCTGAGCTGAGGTGCAGGTATACTACTTGTTATTTCAACTCAAGTTTAGAAAATTAATTAAAAATAGAGAAGAGTCAGATAACTTTTAAACTTTTGACGAGATTAAAATTAAAAGAAAAATCAAAATGTAACTTTTGGCCCTTGTAAATGTTTCATATGTTGAGCCAGTCTCAAATCTGGGGGACGGGGTCCAAATCAGGACATTTTTATTGCTCAGAATGGAAGAAGCTGACCACACGGAGCTTCTGCTGCCTGTTGTTGACCTTCTGTCTGTGCTTTTTATATCAGCTGTGCCAAAATACAGCTGCCGTTAAATGTTATGAAGTCAGCAGATACTTAAACTTAAAAACTGATCAATGTCGGAGACAAAATATTTGGAGGACGACATCTCAATTAATAACTGTTTTTCCTTTTAGAGTCACGAAGACATCTGCCAGAAGTCATGGCGGAGCTGAAAGGGTTAAAGTTCAACATAAAAAGTTTAAGGCTGCACATGTTACATCATGTGAACATTCATTTTCCTCTCAGGTTAAATCAAAACATCCAAACAACAATTTTAATGTTGAAAACACAGAAAGTAGCAAAAGATGCAGATCTTAGAACACAAATCAACTTTCTTTGTAACAATATTCACTAAAGTAAAACAGAAACTTCTGAAACAAAAGTCATCAAGTTGGTCTCACTGTGTTATCGTGTTGATTCAGTTTTAATAACCACTTATTTAAATCCAAGTTATCCGACTGTCATGATTCGTTTTCTATTGACCCACTTACAGGTTCATTTATTTTCATTTCTTCTCTAAGGAAACATGAGTAATAAATAAAAATCTGCTTCATTTACTTCTTGAATTAAAACATTATAAAAGTTTCAGTTTAATAAAAAAAATCAATAGGGCTAAGATGATTTTTAAAAAGTTTTGTTTACTGTGTTTTCATCTGACCAGGACCCAAAATATAACCAAATGAAACACATTTAGAAACCTGCTGCATTTAAAATGTCAGTATAATATGAACGTAGAATGAGAATGAACATAAAATAACTTTTATTCTGTCTTTAACGTGGATGTGTCCTTGGTTTGTAAGTGGCCTCTGGTTGTTGATGTGTTTTGTGTGTGTGTGTGTGTGTTACGTGGGTATTGCAGGTCAGATAGAGCAGGTAACTGATTACCCATTCTGGTCGAACCAGGTCCATTTGTGGGAAGAGGAGGGCAGATATCCTTATTAGCTCGACTCCTCAAGCTTTTATCCCCAAACTTTACACCCTGACCATGAATGCCAAGGGTTTCCTTCACATTGTTGTCTTTAAAACAAGCTTTTGTTCAGTTAAGACACAAGAAAAACAGACTCTGGGACTCAAGCTCTTAAAGAGGGGAGGATTCTCTGGTTTGGACAAACAAGATCTGACCGCGGAAGGTTTCAAATAACAACCTGCAGATAAAGTTTCCATTTAAATTAACATTTGACTCTATTTCTCATTCCATAACGTCTCTTAAAATAAAAAAAAGAGTTTTATAAGGATATGTTTAAACTTAGGGTTTAAAGAATGGCAACTTTTCTCAAGTTGTTAATTATTTGACAAACATCATGACATCAGCTAAATTCATCTCTTGTTGCTTTTTAAATTCCTGATTCTAGTTTTGCCCCCCCAACCCCCATTCCATCTTTTCCACTAGAATGAGGAAGTGAAGTTAAAGTACTCAGGTTAAAGGTGACACTGGTGGTCATGGCAACCACTTTTTGGTCACTATCAGGGGTCTTATCAGCATTCAGTAAAATTCTCTGCCTGACAAAGATCAATGCAAATCAGCCTGACATTCCAGCACTGTCCATTCATTTAGATAATCAATAAAATTACCAAACGCCTTCAGGAAGTGAGAAAATAAAAGTCTTTGTGATCATCTTTACAGCTGTGATATCTTTTTTCTTTATTTAGTAACACCTGCCCATCTTATTTCAGCTGCAGGGGTTTCTTTGTTATTGCAGCAGAGGTCGGAATGTCCGATATTGAGATCAATCAAGAACAACATGACGACGCCCGCTGCTTCCAAAATTATATACTCAGGTCACGGCTTCAATATATCTGCTGTCATTTAAAATACATAAACCTCCTTCTATCTCAAAGAGAACTGCTGCCTCTTACTGAGATGTTCATACTGACCTCATGACAAAGTGTGTAAATAAACATTGTAGTTTTACAATGAAAGACTGAACAGTAACCACGTTGTTCATGAGAGAGGATGTTACTTAAATCTGTAGATTTTTTTCTACATTTTCTCTGAGTGCAGTGAAGTATAACATCTCCAGACGGCCTGGAGGCAGTGACGCAGCAGCAGGTTTATATTTACCTGCTTCATTTTCTAAAAAAAAATCACAAAACCTGTAATTCAATTCTTCCATAAAGGATTTATTTTCTAAACCCGTCATCAGGTTTCATGATGATCTTTAATTAAAGTTACTTGTGTTTTCTTTCTGATCCTGGAGTACTCAATTATGAGTTAATTTATCAAAGGAGAACTGATAAAGTGTTTTTATGTGATCAAACAGCTGATATTTCCTGCCATTTACCTGGTAAAAAGACGAATAATAAAAAGTTTTTTGCTCCACACGTCGGCTATGTTTGTGATTTCATGCATACCTGTTCGATTGTTTTGGTCAATTTAAAAACAATTTGTTTGCACATGTGTTTACAGGCGTCTACAGAACTGAACATTGATGATGTTTCAGATTTCCTGCCACTGATTTACTCGGTTCTTGAATCTTCCCTGTGAGTTTTCATTGGTTGAATAAATGAAATCCTTCAGGTTCTTCTTACTGATGAGGCCTTCAGCTCATTGACACCAAAATATTCTACATGCATTAAAGTCTGTGACACAAAGCTTCAGTCTCTCCCTGTTTACTGCCCCCACCCACCAAAACTCACCTTCTCTTATCAGTGTGAGTTCTGGCCAACCCCCACCCACCCCACCTGTAGCGCCAGGCCACATCGCCACGGTTACTCATTAACCAGGACTTCCTTTTATCCAGGCTTGACAACCCCGAGGTCACTGCCCGACCCACGGCGCTCAGTTTCAGGTGCTGCTCGACTCTGCTGCTGATTGGATTAAAAAAAGTCAAAAGGCTTTTTTAAATAAATAAACTCTCTTAAACATTTTTCTTCTGGTCCCGATGAACTACGAGTCATTTTATTTGTTGTTTCTATGATCACTGACTGACATTCATGACTCATTAGTTTTTATCTGATGTTTGATGTAAGCCAAACTCAAGAATTCAAGAATTTCATCAAACTCAAGCTGTAGAAAATTGTCATTTTGAATTGTTGTTCTACTAAAATTTTAATTATTCGAATCCCCCAAAAAATCAAGTTGCAAAAGTCAAAGTCCCATCAAAGATCTGTTAGCTCTATGGCTGATGTTTGATGAGACCCACTTTGGATGGACAATCAGACAATCTTTATTCATCCTGCACATTTGATGGGACTTAAATCTGCAAGATCAGACAGATGATTGATAAACAGTGACTCCTGCTCTGGTATAACTCATAATAGAACAACGTTTGTGTTCATTTAAATTTCTGCTTTGTGTAATTTTATCACGTGATAAACCCTCATGAGTTCTGAGTCAGAAATGTTTCTTTTGCAAGACGTCCAGAATAAAGTACATGTTACTGTAACATGTTAGATTCAGATTCAGAATCAAAATCAGAATCAGAATCAGAGTCAGAGTCAGAGTCAGAGTCAGAGTCAGATTCAGATTCAGAATCAGAATCAGAATCAGATTCAGATTCAGATTCAGATTCAGAGTCAGAGTCAGATTCAGATTCAGATTCAGATTCAGAATCAAAATCAGAATCAGAGTCAGAGTCAGAGTCAGATTCAGATTCAGATTCAGAATCAGAATCAGATTCAGATTCAGATTCAGATTCAGAGTCAGAGTCAGATTCAGATTCAGATTCAGATTCAGATTCAGAATCAGAATGAGATTCAGAATCAGATTCAGATTCAGATTCAGATTCAGATTCAGACTCAGATTCAGATTCAGATTCAGATTCAGATTCAGATTCAGAATCAGACTCAGAATCAGAATGAGATTCAGAATCAGATTCAGATTCAGATTCAGATTCAGAGTCAGAATCAGAATCAGAATCAGAGTCAGAGTCAGAGCCAGAGTCAGAGTCAGAGTCAGATTCAGATTCAGAATCAGAATCAGAATCAGATTCAGATTCAGATTCAGAATCAGATTCAGATTCAGATTCAGATTCAGATTCAGAATCAGATTCAGACTCAGATTCAGATTCAGATTCAGATTCAGATTCAGAATTATAATCAGAATCAGACTCAGACTCAGACTCAGAATCAGAATGAGATTCAGAATCAGATTCAGATTCAGATTCAGATTCAGACTCAGATTCAGATTCAGATTCAGATTCAGATTCAGATTCAGAATCAGATTCAGATTCAGATTCAGATTCAGACTCAGACTCAGACTCACAGTGATCCATGTAAATTAAAAGGTCAAATTAAATAACATATAGAAATCAAATAAAGTGAAAATGTGTATGTATTTTTATACTATATGTAGTAAAGTTTAGCAAATTAGTAAATGGTTGTATTTTTAAGGACCTTGGCTCCAGACTCCTGCATTAGCAGCCTGGTCTGACAGCAAAGTGTCACAAAAAAGAGAAATTAAAATGACTTGTGCAGATAAACACCAACTTAAGATGTTTTACAGCAACCCAGTATGACTTTTAAAGTGATGTTGGGATCTTTGTGTCCAACATATGTGGGTTTTTGCTGCAGTCCAAGATGTTTTTCAGCCATTATGTCCAGATGAAAGCCATGTAACAAAAAACAAACAAAAAAATGATGTTAAAAACACCCTAGTTATAAAAATCTGGACGTGTTTTAGCTTGGTGGTAGTACAGAGTGTGCAGTGATGCATGACAGGTGCCACTGTGGATAAAGACCATTACTGCCTATCACTGCCACTGTGGACTGAACTCTTTTTGATCTTGATGAGGACACGCTTGACTCCACCAGGTACACTTGCATTCTTCACCAGAACTATATCCTTCTCTTCGGTGCATTTGAATCATGTTTCATAGAGTTATATACAAATATTTTAAAAAATGTACAAAGAGAATAAAACTAACTCCACGTTTCTTGTTGCTCCTTTTGCATCTTTCATTGCAACATGTGGAATGGAAACGTGCAGAAAAGTCATTCTTTCACCTGATAAGTTTTTTATTTATATGCAGACCCTGATTGATAAAGAAATCTGTTAAAATAAGAGACCTGGGTGAGGGCAGCAGGCACAGCTGACAAATCATTAATGAAGCAGGTATGCCCCTCACTGTTATCAGCTGGCAGACAGCCAAGTCTCAAACTAAAAAACAACACACACACACACACGCACACACATACCAAATGGCTTATCAGTCGAGGTCGAACCAGCTCTTGACTGGTCAGGCCTTGAGACTGAAGAGTGAACCAGAGAAACTCTGACTTTATTCTCAGATGTTAAGTTAAAGGAAATGATGTTAATTAGTAAAGTTTGATTTTCTCCTCTAAAATCACAGTTCCTCCTTACAAAAATAAAAAACAGTAAGAGACTCATCATCAAAGTATTAAAGACTATAATTCAAAGTTATGATTTAAATCCTAAATTGTTCTGATTATTTTTAAAGCAGCGCAACACATAAAGAAGTGATGAGAGAACGGATCTCTTCAGGTTTCATTCAGGTCTGATGAACTAGACCTGATGTGTTTTACATATTTAGATCTGCAGTCAGGAGTTTGACTATTTAAATCCCAAATATTTCAAGCCAAAACTTTAAAATGCATTTCTCATCTGACCAGTAACCGATGAAGAAACAACAAAACAAAAATCACTTCCATCCATCAGTTTTTTCCAGGTCAGAAACTTTTTCCCATAGTTTTTTATTTTTTTTCTGTGTTGAAAACAAAGTGCATGACTTTAAGCTAAAGAAGAGGAACTCTTCTGTTATTGCTCGTTGAACAGTGACACACATTTAGGCTGTTTAAATGCAATAAAAATGTAAGTTTTATGGGGCATAAACAGACGTCATAAATGTATATTGTTAAACATGTTGTAGCACAATCAACATTTTGTTACCTTTGGACAAAAATATCCACAATACCTTTCACTTTGAATGACATCAACACCTGTGTTTAACCTATTACAGCACACTTGTTGCCTCTACATGAATAAAATACACACAAACACGCTCATCCCCCTCAAACCCCCGTCGATTAAACATGGGAGGGTCTTGGGCAGGGTCACTCTGAGGCTTCCAACTGATCCCATCAAAACCCATCAACTGTGGCTGGTGTGTGTTTGCACAGTAGTAAAAACCTGAAAGGATCCCACCTCCTTTGTCCCACCTCTTCTTCACAAACCCTTCCTCTTTAGCTCAGAGTCTCCAGGTGAAGCTAAACACAACAAATAAAACTGTAACCTCAGACATCACCTCATCCTCAAGCATCATTTTTATGTCGATGTTGTAAAAACTTGGCGCAGAAACATCTGTGTGCATCTCACTTTGTGTGTGGCCGAGACCCTCGTCCATTGCAGTGACAGATAGAGCCGGTGCTATTAGCTCAGTGCCAGGTGAGTCTGTGAGTAAACAGAGCAAACAATAGCTCCAGCCCATCTCCTCCTGTCAGCCTCTCTCAATGCCAGCATTGTTCTGAACACACTGTGTATGTGTGTGTGATCTAACTGAGAATATAGCCCACTGTATACAGGCAGACACACAAAACAGCACATACAATACATGCACTGACTCATACATGCATCTATTCAGGTGCATTAAGTGAACTTAAACTGAGCTAAACTTTTTAGATTTAACTTGCGAGTAAAAGTTCACTGAATTTTAGAGAATGTTTGTTATTTCAAGATAAAACTTTTTGTAGTGTTTTGTTTTAGAAATGCATCATAAAAACCAAGGCTTCATTTTAAACTTCCTTAAGCTGGAGGATTTCACATGAGCTGTCAACAGCCAGTAAGTGCTCCACTTCCAGCTCCAACAAGGAGGAAAGTAGTAAGTCGAGTATGACAGCAAACAGAGCCGAGGCACAAAAGGTGATGACTCTGTTGTCTTACAGCCGTGCTCATATCCTGCACGTCTTCTGTTTTTAATTAGCTTCTTAAATACACCACAAAGACTTTTTATTAAACTCAAATCTGTCTTTGGCAGATTTTAAATTATAAATAAGGTGCTGACCCACGAACTCCACATCAACCAGCTCATGCTGTAACAGCTGTGATGACTGAAGCAGTTTGTTGGTGGTGTTACGTAGAACAGCCATGACGCAGACTTCAACTGCAGCGATGCTCCAGTTTGTTGGCGGTTTCTACACACGGGTTCTGGTCTGGACTTTGATTGGATCATCGTGGCACCTTGATTCTTTTCATCTTCAGCTGCTGTGTTTAGATCAGGGTTCTGTTTCATGACTCAGTCTGGTCTAAGGTTCAGGTGTCAGACAGAAGCTCTCCAGAATACTTCACTATAAAGAGGTGAAAACTGTCCAAGTCCTGCAAAACAAGCCCAGACCATCAGGCCTCCACCTCCGTGCTGACAGCTGGTTTCAGGTGCTGTTTGGTTTTCACCAACTGTGCTGCTGTGAATTGTGGGTAATTGTCTCCACTTTGGTTTTATTTATTCAGAGGTGGTTTTTCAGATGAAACTTTCAAACCAACGTCTAGATGTCACGTTCTTTTTAGAGAGAAGAGGCTTCCAAACGTATTCAGTCTTTTTGATTCTGTTGTCATGAACTTTAACCTTTAACACACTAACTGAAGCCTGTCGAGATGAGCTGCTGATTCTGTAGCTTCTCTGAACATTTTATTTTCTGACCTCTGGCTGTTGTGAATAATTTCTCTCACCAAAATGACTTTATATCTTTTCCCAGATTGATGAGCAGCAACAATAAGATCAACACTGAAAAACTCCTGCTTTTAAAGAGGTGCTCACACTTGTTAATGATCAGTTAATCTAAGCAGTTGATTAACAACACCGACAGGAGGTGCTTCATTTATCACGTCTTTAACGCATCCTTATCTAAAACTCATGACTCATCAGGAGGTTTGGGGGTCTTTGAGATGATAAAAACAAAAGTTGTGCAGCTGATGGAAGTTTTGTTGTTGTTGCTGCTGGTGGGGGTATAAATGAGAACAGAACATCCCTGACGGAGGGGAACATCCCTGCTCCTTCACTGTTCTCCCTCCTTCCATCTGCAATTGTTCAAACACGCCATGTAAACAGATGAAGAGTGTGTATGTGAGTGTGTGTGGGCTCTATAAATCGGTGTATGTTGGAGACAAGTGTAAATAGAAATAATTAAATAGGTTAAAAAATTAAAAAAGAAAGAAAAAAGCCCAAAGATGAAAAGGATTAAAAGTTAAAGATAGTGATCCAGAAACACAGAGGTCTTTGTTTTTCTTATCCTCTCCTCACAGTTTTCTCAGATTTTAACCCCATGACTTCTTCACCTCTCAGTCCCCCAATCAACCCCCCCCCCCCCCCCCCCCCCCCCCCCC
>SSNP01000169.1:494013-536477 GCA_006937955.1 Pachypanchax playfairii
ACCCCCCCCCCCCCCCCTTCCACACCCAACCCCATTCATCCCTCCATCTCGTCATCCCTCCGCCCTGCTCTCCATCCCAATGCAAACACTCCTCAGTGCTGCGGGAACAAAGCCCGGATGAATAATGGCAGTGAAATGTCACCATTTCTTCATGGCAGCCACCTCCTCCCCTCGCTCCCCACCAGAGCCGAGCCCAAGGTTATCCATTAACCAGCCGGCGCAGCACCTGAACCTGAACAATGAACAGAAAGAGGGAACGACAGAGGAAAGGTAGACGCAGGACACAGAAAGAAAATGTTTGATTTTTTATATGAAACTGCTGACTAATGTTGTTTAAAAAATTTCCACTGGGTGTTGCAGCGCTATTTAAACTATAGGAACACACAGGTTTTAACTGAACAATATTATCACACAATTTTCTGCAATTTAGCTCCATAGTTTCCAAAAATTTTTGATTCCCAAGAATTTTTTGAAACCATTAATTCTCATCATGTGTTACCTGAAAAAACAAATAAATAAACATCCATTCTTTGTGCCACAAGGCCTTTATTAATTAATTAATTAATTAATTAATTAATTAATTAATTAATTAATAATTAATTAATTAATAATTAATTAATTTATTTATTTATTTATATCTATCTATCTATCTATCTATCTATCTATCTATCTATCTATCTATCTATCTATCTATCTATCTATCTATCTATCTATCCATCCATCCATCCATTCATTCATTCATTCATTCATTCATTCATTCATTCATTCATTTATGAATGAATGAATTAATTAATTAATTAATTAATTTATTTATACAACATAATGCATACAACATAAAACAAGTTCGCTGCTGATGCGTTGCATAAAGAGTTTGTAGCTATAGTGCTAATTTTCAACTCTTGTCCCTGGTTGATTAATTGATTGATTGATTGATTGATTGATTGATTGATCTGTGTGAAAAGGATTTACATGCTCACTCACTTAAACGCTGTAAATTAAGATTTTTTTTGTTTTGAACTGATGAAGCTTCACGTTTGAGAAGCAAAAAGTCCAGTTGCCTTTTAAACTGACTCTGTCCTGGATGACCCAGAATTTCCAGCAGCATCTAAAGGAAACGTACCTCATCATTAAACTTTAGGTAAATTTAAAGCTATTTGTCAAACTAAATGAATATAGATGGTGCACAACTTTTTTTTTTTTGTTTTGGAGAATTTAAAACAGGTTTTTTATTATCATCAGTAGAACAGAGTAGTGATTACCATCCAGAAACAGCTACAAGTACAAGATGGTGAAAAGTCTTCAGTTATTTATTTACATATGTTGTAGTATACCTCAGTAGTAGTACTTTGTCAAACATTCAGGCTCTTCTAGGAGTACATTAAGAGGTGTTTCAGTTCGTAATTCTGTTATAAAATCTGTTCCCAGGTTTTTTTCATGGTTTCTGATAATTAAAGTTTTATTTAAAATTTAGTTTGAACTCTGTCTCAATCTATAAAGGAGGTGCATTTATAAATAGTTTGTTGTAAGTAATTTGTTTCCTACATTTAGAAATCTTTATTTGTTTAAAAAAAGACACAATAGTGTTAAAGATGAGTGTATTACTGGAGTATTTATGTTAAGGAGCTTCTGTAACTCCTTTCAGAAACTCCTTTCAGAAGTTTCTTCAGAAACTAAAAATAACTTATTAGCAGCCACACTTGTTTATTTATTCTGATGTGTAGTTTTTCCCTGCTGGATAATAAGAACTCCCTTTGAGTTGCTGCGGTTTTCTACAGAACCACCATGGTAACCAGAACTCTTTAAAGAACCTTCCTCCCTCTGCGTGTCTGAGGAGAGACGAGAGGACACGGAGGATCAGTGAGAGACGGGTGGTGCCAGACGAGGTGGGAGTGGGATGGAGGGAGCACTTGGTAAATAAGATGTTTAATTCATGGAGCGGATGTTTTGAAGGAAACAGACTGAGGATGTTGCTGCATTGACTCTGAGTCTCTCCTTCTGTTTTTATAAGGGAGGAAATGAAGTGAACTGGACCTGTTCTGTTTGCAGTGCTCTGGAACCTCACCTGTACCTGGAGCAGGACACTTTCTCCATTGATATATTTATATCTCTAACCTCACTGGATGAGATGCTCATTTCGTTTCGCTCGCCGCTGGCGGGGGGGATGTGGACAGAAACATCATTAACAAGTGAAAGATGAGGAATGGTGTTAATGTCACTCATCACTCTGGTTGTGTCTGCATGTTAGCAGCTTGTTTAACTGTCACATTAAGACTCTGTAAATCCATGATTGGCTTTTTTTTAACTTCTTCTAATTAAGTCGAAACTGAAAAAAAAAAAAATTAAAAACCTCCAAACATCAACAACAATTTAACGTTTCTACATGTGAAGCTCATGAGGTTCTTGTTCCAAAAATCCTATTTCACAAGTGGAAAATCCCAGTTAATGTGAAATATGAGTTGCAGAATTAACTTCATGTTTTCACAGAAATCGTCCAATCAGAATTAGATTTATCACTAATTTACCATCTGTCTAAACTTTGACAAACTTTTATTCTGAAATAAAATAAAACTTCAGTATGTTTACATCCATAAATAATAGGTTTATATATGCAGTAAATATACCTGCTTTAAGAAGCAGCTAATGAACACGAACAGGAAACAGTATACTGCAACATAATATCATAAACTAATAAAAAACCCATGTGTTAAAATAAATGCTGCCAAAATTAGGAACTTATAGAGCTCATTGCTGGTTATGGAACATTGTAGAATTATAGATGTCTTTGTTTTCGGATTTATTTTGCATCGTTTTTGCGAGTACTGGGTGCGTTTGCATGTGCACTTGTTCCTCTGTTTTCTCAGCCGTGGAGGGAAACTAGTTGTGAAAGGAAAAGTGAATGAATGCTGGTGTTTTTTATTTGGTTTGGCAGATTAAAAACTCACTCGCTGTATCACTAATTCTGTCCCAGAGCTGCTACCTGTGGGACCAACAGACCCCAGGACGGGAACAGAGAAGGAGCCTTGTGTTTGTGTGAAATCTGTAAGGAACCTGTGTGAATTAGTGATTTATGTGTATTATCTATTTATGACACATTTGTGGGAGTGTGTGTCTGTGTGAGGGAGAATTTCAGCAGCCACATGTAAATTCTCTGCTCTCAGAGTGGAGCTGCTGAACTGTAAGACAACAAGCATACAGCTCAAGCAAGTCAAATGTTTTCATTTTCCCAAATCTCATTTGTGTCAGTAATGGCTGACAGTAATCACAAGTCAATCCTTTTTGACGTTACTTATCGTTTTTTGGCTCAAAGTCTAACAAAGTGTCACCAAATGACCCTAAAGAAATGCTGCTGGAGTTGCAGAAACTTGCTGCTGCTTTCACTTGAGACTCCGTACGCGCTCTCAGTGACTGAATTTAGTTTAATTCAGTTTTATTTATACAGCAAGTTCATAACAAAAGTCATTTAAAGGCTTTACACAGAACCAACAGATCTGAAGTTAGTTTCATTATAACAATTTAATTTGTTGTTATAAATAATCAGATAGTGAATTATAAAATATCAATAAGTAAAAGGTTTCTTTAAGGAAACCAGCAGATTGAATCAGTCAGTCATTTTCTTTACATACTTGTTTCTCCAGCGGACACTGGGCAAGAGGCGGGGCCACACCTGGACAGGTCGCCATCACAGAGCCACGTAGAGACAAACAACCACACACACTCACACACTTAGGAACAATTTAGCGTTACGTAACCTGTCATGCATGTTTTTGGTCTGTGGGAAGAAGTTGCATGGAGAAAACCCACACATGCACAGGGAGGACATGTAAACTCCATGCAGAAAGGTTCTGGACCTTCTCGTTGCAAAGCAACCGTCCTACCAACTGCACCACCGTGCAGCCCTGCAAACTGAGACTGGGTTGAAACATGTTTCAGCAAAGGAGCCAGTCCCTTCTAACAGGAAGAAAACTCCAGCAGAACCAGAACCAGGATCAATGGCCTTCTGCGTTGACCCACCAGGGTCTGAGAGGACAGGAAAGAGACAAACACAGAAGGGTTCAACCACTCATCATTTCTATGGAAGGAGAAATTGAGTTATAAAATAGTCATACCAGAGAGTCAGAGCTGAGTGTTACTCATCTCTCACAGAGGAAAACAAAAACAACCTTCTGTAGACAGACTAATAAAAAAATCCATCTTCTGTAGAACCTTGTAATGACTTCACCACCAAATGACTAACTATATGCGTTATTAAAAAAAAGAAAGTTTTAAGTCTATTCTTGAAAGTGGACCAGGTGTCTGTCTGATGGATTAAAAGTGGAACCTGATAACTGAAAGCTCTGCCTCCCCGTTCTACTCTCGGAACCAGAAACAGAGTGAAGGGTTCTGTTAGGAACATCTGGAACAATAAGATCTTTATTATAAGATGGAGCTTGTTTGTTTAGAGATTTGTTTTAGGAAGTAAAATTTTAAATTGTATTTGGATTTTACAAAGTCTTTTTAACTGAAACAGTGGAAAAACTCTGAATCTGTATCACTTCAGTTTGTTTTCACACAGCAACATTCACAAACAAACTCTGAGAACATCTTTTACATGTTCTGTTGGACATGAGCTGACATCATGTGTACAAATCTAGTTTTCTGGAATATTCATTAAAACTATTTACAGACTAAAACAAGTGATCAGGATGCGAAGAGGTTCTGGTTGATTCTGGAACTTCAAACCAGCTCTTAAATGGAACCAGTTTCAAACTGGTATAAAGGGGTTTGGATTTAGATCCAATAGCTTCTGTAAGAGGAATATTACTTACATGTTTACTTACGTAAAGAAGCTCATTTTACAACTTAAATAATTCAGTCTTCACATTCCTCAGATTCAAGGGAACATCGTGTTCTGGATTTTCCGTAATAGTTATACATTAAAGAAATGTTACTGGACTTTTAGAACATTTATAACACAGATTCTCTTTGTTCTTCTTTCATTATATTTACTGGTTTTAATGTATTTATTTCATTCGGTTCCTTCAGTGACTCGTTTTCTGTTAAATGTGTTTTTTCATATAATTCATCTCATAATGATTCATTCTTGTATTTGTTTTTATTTATTATTCCTCAGTGTTCTGACTTTGTTCTTTGATCAGATCTGACTGTTATAAACATATTTATTAAATTCACTTTGATTTAACTTGATTTAATTTGTTTTCTGGGAAACTGTTCAGTCACAGCTGATCGGCAGCGGGACACATTACACAGTCACACTGCAATGATGTGTGTCAACGTGTAAGCAGAGACATATAATAACAAAGTAAACACTCACCTGAAGCAAAAAGAATCAAGTATTCATGTTCCTAAACCATAAATATATTTCCATGTTTCATAAGATTACACTGAAATTATTCTTACTGTTGGGTCACCGTGATATTTTTCTTAGACACCAAATTTTAATTAACTGTCATCATAAGTAAACATCAGCTTTTATTTGCTCTTGTAGATTCATTCAGCTTCAAACAAAACCGAGACAGAGGAGAAGCAAAGCAGGTGTTTCTCAGGTGATAAATAATTTATTTTTAAAAGGAAATCTAAAAACTGTTGATTGTGTTATTTTTGTCATTTGATGGATGAAGAATCTGCACTGATAAACAATAAAATCATTTTTAAACTATTGTTCAATTAATTATATTATTTATGTTCTAAGATCATTAAAGGAAAGAAAAAGATATAATAGTTGTAAATTATCATCAAAGTGTGATGTTAAGGTATAAATATCATCTCCAGTTTACAGCTGATCAGACTAAATATTAACAGCATTGTCTCCATGTTGTTCTCTCTGATTTAAGGTTGTGATAAAAAACCCATTAGGATGGACATTTTTCAGGTATCTGATGAGTGCCTGTAGGACCTCTGGAGTCTTTAATAACCTGTTAGACCAGTTATCCAGCAGTTCTGCTCTGTTTGCTCTGAACCAGCTTCCCTCCCGTCGCTCTGCGTCAGACTGAGACGCCGGCTGCATCTCAGAGTTTTTCATCAGGTTTTCACACATTAACACTTTCATACTGAGATGCTTTTGTTGTACTTTTGGGGATGATAAAATTTTACATTCACTTTTAATGCTTATGTTAAAATTTTTCATTTATTTTTAACGCTTAGATGTTTTTTAAAGAACCAATCTGTTATGTTTGATAAAGACGGCCTGACAGACTGATGAAATTAAAACAGTGTTTCAACTTTCTTGTTCCAAAGTCTGCAGTGTAAAGATGAAAGCACTGCTTATTAAATTAAAAACTTGTTAAATTTAATCTTCTTATCAGTCAGTCACTTTCTGAACTCTCTTGATCCTGTTTACAGGCTGCAGAGAGCTGTTGTCTTCATCCGTCTTTGGGCGGGAGGCGGAGTCACAACCTGAGCTCACAGAGCTGTAGTTTTTATATGCAAGAACAAAATAATAATAAAAAAAAACATTTGTTAAAGTATTTATTAGCACATGAGTTTTATGTGATTTTACTTTTACATATTAGATTCTTGTTGAACATTTATTAAAACCTGAAATTCTTCATAAATTATTAGTTTAGATGGAGTTTCGTAATTCAGATCAGTTTCTTCATATTTTTGTTGAAACATGTTCTAAGAGCAAAAACCACATAAAAACTGAATAAAGCTAAAGAGGAAATTCCAGAATAATAAATTGATTTTGTAACTCCTGATGAGTCAGAACATCAATAAATACCATGAATGCAACTCAGATACTCCAGCTGCTGTTATTTTACACTCGTTTTTGGAACGTTTGTTTGAATCTTTTATTCAACTTTAGAGAAAGAAAGGTGTTAAATCAGGTGAAACATTTAACTTCTAAATCTGTCTTGAAAATAGTTTTTGAATAAAACACATCAAGTTTGTGTCCAAATGTTCTGTTCTTTATTCTAGTTTTATTGCTGATGGAAGAAGCGTGTATTTTTGCAGGAGTTTGCTTTTAGTTTGGCTACACGTTCAGCGGCTGCATGCTCAGCACTGAATGAGCCTATAGATCCGGAAGCTTCTGGCTGAACTGAGGGTGAGAAGAAATTACGAAGAAGTGAAAAGCAGCTTTTATGAAAGAAACATTGAAGGAAACATGATTGCCTAAATGTTGGAGTTTGGTCAGAAAGCAGCGTTGCAGGAAACTGAAAAGCAGCAGACCATGCTGAAGAGACAGAATCTTCATTCTAGCGTGGACAGCGACTCAGATTGGTAAACAACCCGTGAGTGTGATAATCCAGAGCCACACATAGATCAGAGTTTCTGGACAGAAAGAGAAACTAAGAGGCTGCAGCAGAAAACAGAGAGGAGCAGCAATGTGCTGCTGATGTGTGTGTGTGACTCATGCATGAGTACACACATTAAGCCCTGTGAAAAATCCTCATAGGTTCCAGGAAGGAATTAAAAAGTCTGACGTGACACCAGGATGCAGGGTTGCTCTGCAGGGCTGGTCCCACCCCTCTGCTTATCCATGTCAGGGTGTGTTTTCATCCCGCTGCACTTCTGGAACAGTTTCTTCATTTCATCTGTGGCAGACAAGAAATAAGACTTAAAGAAATTCAGTTTCTGCTTTGATCTTTAATAAAATCAAGTATTAAACTCTGGTTCTTGAAGACCTCTCAGGGGAACGTTTCAGACGTCTACCTGCTTCAGCACACCTGATTTCAATGAATTGGTCAGTAACATGTTGTTTTAGGTGTGTAAAAGCAGAAAAAACCTAAAACATGCAGGATAGTGGCCCTCGGAGACCTGAGTTTGACTCCCACTGAGCATGTCATCCAACTTGATAGTTTAGTCCCACAGAATACGTTCAGTGACTGAAAATCAGATATATATCCTAAACGTATTGCATCTGGTTGCTTTGAGTAGAAATGTGTGAATCGTTTTACTTCCATCCATCCACAGTCTCTGTGATCCACTTGTCCAGTTGTGATCCAGCTGTCCAGGTGTGATCCACTTGTCCAGGTGTGATCCACTTGTCCAGTTGTGATCCAGCTGTCCAGGTGTGATCCACCTGTCCAGGTGTGATCCAGCTGAGACAGATGTTGAGTTTTCATCAGCTTGTTGTGTTCCGAGATGTGCAGCATCCGGGACTTTGAGGTGAAGGAAGATGTTTTTTTAATTTGACCTCTTATTGTAAGAACTCGTTGGTTTTGTTAAACTAACAAGTTTAGATCTGAAAACTGCGAGATCAAAGAAAATACTTGAAGGATGATTATTCATCACTATCAATCACAAACAGACTTCCTGGGGTCAAACAGCTTCACCAGAACAAGCTGATGTTCTAATATTATCTGAATGAAATATGAGTGATATTTTATATACAGTAGATCCATCTGTCAATCTATAGATCAATAGTTTTATTAGTTTTAGAAATTATAAAGAAAAAAATCAGGTTTAAATTAAATCCACATGAAGCAAATTTAAAGTGTTGCAGAGTTTATTTATGAACTTCCAACCTTGTGGCATTAACATGGAACAATAACACTGAAAACATAATGATATAAAATAAAAATCTCCTTAAAACATCAAAAAAGTGATAAGTCTCTTTTAATCTTCAGATTTTAATAAGTTTATTACTGTAATGTTTTCTACAGTGAAATATATTTCTCCCATCCTATAATCTGAAGATATGTTCATATCTAACCAGGTCATCATCACAGTCGTGATACTTTTCCTCTCTTGTCCCAATGTACGGCAAGCGAGGAGCTCCAAAACAACAGGTTTCTTTTGAGGTTACATTTTTATCAACAAGCTGTAAAATGTAGAGTGGTCAGGTAAGGAGGGGGGGGGGGGCATCCAGGTAAACTGAGGGGTAAATTTTAAAGTACTGGTACTGTGTACTGTGTACTGGTACATACCAGCTGACTTAAAGTACTGAATGTTTCTTCCACTAACTGATCCAAAGTTTGAAGACTGACAGGAAGTTACTTGTGATCTTGTACAAGTTTTATTCAAGCTGTTCTTATATGTTTATTAGTTTAATACTATTTAATTTTTGATTTGAAAACGTTTTTGTGATGTGATGTTGGATCAACACTATTTAATTATCTGAATGTTTCAGAGTGTTTTCTTAACGTGCTTTCCATGTCCCAGGTTGCCCTCACCGCTGCACAGGAACCCAGTCGTCCTGCTCAGTTTGATTCATGTTGATTTGATCTTTTTTTGGCCTTTTTACAGCTGCTCTTTGAATAAAGCTACTCAGCACGTTTACTGGAAGCACACAGCGGAACATCACAACTGCTCCTCTCATGCTTCCAAACCAAGCCTTTCCAATTTGGTCTTCACAGAACCTCCTAATTCAGAGACAAGTTTAGACATTTTTCACTCTAACTCTCCTCAGGACAACCTCCAGCACGAGTCCCGGCACAGAGAAGGTGATGCTAATTTTAAACTCTAAGGTGGCTTTGTGGACCCTGAGGTGGCTTCAGAGGGAGTTAGATCTCCAGAAAAAAGAGGGGGAAGGAAATTTGGAGAGATCAAGGAAGAAAAGTATAATGTGGCGGGAGTTTGAGAAGCAACGAAGAAATATAGAAACAAATGAATATTTAAAGATTTGATTTACTTCTGGTGGTAAGATTTTATTAATCCTAATAAAACAATTTTTTTTTTATATTCGATCAAATTATCTTTAACTGAAATTAATTTCATGTTAAAATAATTTGATGCTGTTTTGCAAGAAAATGATGAAAGTTTTGTGTTTTAAATGAAAAACACTGAGTTTGTTTTGAAATTTTGAACTTTATTGTCTTATTTTAATTATTTTCAAATGCCTTTTTGCTAGTTTATTGATTTAGTTTTTCTAAATTATGTACTTTGAATGTTTTAATAATCACAAATATGAGATAATTTTAATAACAACATTTTTTAAACTGTACAGTAAGGTGGTATCAAATGTTTTGAGAATATTTGACTCAGAATTTCATCAAAACACATCATGTCATGTGGTGTGAGTTCAGCATGTCGCCCTCATTTGGCGGCAAACTGTTGCCACAAGAGTCACAATAAACTCAGAGCAGGTTTAAGAAATCAACAAGTTTAATAAAAACTCAGTAGAAGGAGAAGCAGAGGGTCTGAGGAAGGGGAGAAATTCCCTAGTCTTGGCCTTCTCGCTGCTTGATGGGCGGCGTTCTCTTGGGCCCATGAAAGGTGTGATTGTCCAGCGGCGTCCCAGAGCCAGGAAAGTTCCCCCAGCAGAGGACGACGGCCTCTCTATCTGCCAGGAACACAGAGAAACCCAGTCCTGGTCCTGTTAGATACCACGCCGGGACAGGAGGAGGAGGAGGGTTTAGAAAAGCTGCTTTTCAATGAGTGTTATAAATACTATGGAGGAACATTGACACAGACAGACAGACACCTCGAGGCTGAAATGAGGCTCGTTGACCTGCAGGGTCTGAATGAAAAGAAGGGCAGCGCTCAGGGTGTTTATTTTGACGGGGGGGAGCGAGGGGGAGGGAGAAGGGAGACAGACAGACACAGAGAGGGAGAATGAGGAAGAAAGACACTGAGAAAAGAAGATATTTAGACTCAAACATTACGTTGTGTGAAAAAAACAAAGTCTTTGTAAAGAGAGACGAACATGTTTTACAGCAGGTGAGGATGATGATGGTAGAAGAAGATCAGTCTGTTTCCTAGTGTAGAAAGTGTCTCATCAGTAATATTAATGTCCAAAACACCTTCATCAACATCCAAGTGAATGTTTTTAGAATCATTTACATAAATACAATATCTGTGTAGTTTTTATAAATATGTAAAAAATCACAGTTTTTAATCAGTTTAAGGAGTAAAACCATCAGTGCTTTTCAGGGGCCAATCAGATTTGAGCTGATTCAGCAACATGCACAGGATAATTTAGCTTTTCATCAGCTGGTTTTTACATTGAAGACTGTCCTTGTTGGAACATGGTCTTCAGTCTTCAGTCTGTTCCAACATATTCAGCTCATGACACGATGCAGCAGAACGGGTCGTTACGAACGCAGAGTATCAGGCAAAAGTGATGCAATTTAAAAATCCACAACTGTGTTCTCTTGTTTAAAACATCTTTAATATTTTAAATAACAACAGTTAGTAATTGTTTTATTTTATCTGTTGAAAACCTCGAATGGAGAACAAACTCATGTATGAACGACTTTGTTTGGGATATTAGGTTTATATCAGATAAATACAACCGGTTATAACATGTTATTATTTCTTTAAGACAAACTGAACCAAACACAATGGTTAGTTAGTCATTGATTTAATAGCTTGAACAACCTTCAATAACAACAAGTTGAAGTAATTAATAATAAAAAGAGGGAGTGAGTTAAGAGATGCAAAGTTCAGACTTTTATAATTCTTTCCATTAGAAAAGATTTTCATCCTTCACAGTTTTGTCTTTTCTACGGCATCTGCACTGGACCAAACTGTGCTGCAGTGTGTTTTCAGGCTCATACAAAAATAAGTAGGCTTGTGTCAGTTAGAGTGTGTCGGCTTTTCCTGAAGGAGCCCCGTTCAGCCACATGCTCACACACACACATCAACACACACACACATGTGAACAGAGTCTGGAGCCAGAAGACATAGTAGCGCTCATTCATCCTCTCGCACCAACTGCCTCCCCCTCCATCTTTCTACCGCTGGTCTGCAGACCTTCCTTGCTTTATTCATCCCTCCACCTTCCTCCTCTTCATCCTCATGCTCATTTTTAGGTTTTAGGGAAGGCAGAAAAACACTTCATCCTGTGAACAACTTGGATACGTTTATAACTATTTATAACTAACAGGTTTAACCCTGAAAACCACCAGTTTGTATCAAACGGTAGTGTTTTTGTGAAATCTGTTGCTTCAGGCGCTTTGGAAATAAACTGAGATGAAAATTCACAGGTTTCACTTGAATGAACTTATAACATCTTTACTGTCTCAGCCTTGTTAGATCTTTCTGCAGCTTTTGACACTGTTGATCACGTTGTCCTATTTACCAGATTTTGTGATTTAGGAGGATCTTGATTCATTTTAGAGAAGTTGAGATCTTCAGTGTCTGTATAATCCACCTGATGTTGGATATGAGTGATTTGACATGTGGAGTACCTGAAGGCTCTATTTAAGGCCCACTTCCATTTACAATACTTACATCCTCTAACAGGTTAGAAATAAACTCCAGAATATCTCTATGCAGATGATGTTTTTGGCCAGTTGACGTCTTTTGAAGGTCACTCGAAACAACTGGTCCAAAAATATCTCCACACTGGAGCTGAAACAGGAACCTGGTTAAGGTTTTATTTACTCCTGTCTAGATGATTGTGATGCACATTCCAAATGTTTTAGCAAAAAGCTCTCAGTTGGTCTAAAACTCTGCATCGAGGCTCTCAACTGAAATGCATCATTGTAAATCTTCTTCATTTTAAAATCCAGACTCTAATTTTCAGGGCTCAGTGTCGACAAGCTCGTTCTTATATTACTGAATTATTAAAGCCAACATACTTCATTCAACTTGATCTCAGAATTTTAAACCAAAATCTGCTGGAAGTTCCAGGAACCTGATATGAAACAGCAGATTGTTCGTTCCGGTCTCTTGATGAACTTTCTGTTGACAGTCTTCACTCCAAACGCTGAAAACATTTTTGTTTAAATGAACTTTTGCTGATGATGTTTAATATCATGCTTCATTCATTCATCTGTGAGAGGTTGAAATAATTTAACTTTATTTGCTTAGATTATCATGGTGGTTGATAAGAACAAAAGGAATGCTACGTGATAAAATGTGGTCTCATCTCTGATGTTTTGCAAACAGTTCTTCAGGAAATTTTAATATTTAACACACTTGCCAGGTTTGTTTTTCACAATGAATCTTTTTCTTGTGCCGTTTATTTAAACCAAAACAAATTCAGAATAAAGTCTGAGGAAGATCAGATCTTACACAGACGCTTTCCTGAAAGTCGTGGCTTTTCGTCAGAAGCTGATCTGAAGTCAGGACCACTAATTCAGTTCTGACACAAAGAACTGTGAGATCAATAACAGTTTTAGAGCAGTTAGTGACTCTTTGTACAAAAGTGCAGAAATAAAATGGAGCTGAGCCCTACAAGGTCCTGTAAATGAGAGTGTGTATATAGAAGGCTTGATTTAGAATCCAGCTGGCAGTGATGAGTGAAGCGGCTGTAACCAGTGACAAACCTCAAGGCGCTGTGGTAAACAGCCTCCAGGGTCCAGAGACATTTAGGCTGGATGTTCATCTGCAGCACAACTCCAAAATCCAGTAACTAAAACTTATTGATAACAGAAACTTGCAAACTTTTACATAGAAAAAGGATTTAATTCAGTAGCAAAAACCTGCTTCAGGTTTTTTTTCCTAAACACAGAGTTTGACAGACTCGATTAAAGAAATGGTGTTTTCTGTTACATATAGGAGCTCCCTCTCTAATTTGTTATCTGGAAGACAAAGGTATCAGTCATAGCCGACAGTGTGATGGGGTGGTCTTCTCTCATATGGGGGTGTTAATTTAAACTCCCTGATAGTCTCGGCACCACAATAGGTAGGTGGAAGGCCACTAATCTGCCCCAGCTGGGGGCTGAAGAGGCCTCAGACTGAATGTGTGTGTTACTGTTAATTGCCCGAGCCGGGGGGTCTGTGATTGGAGGAGGTGGAAAAACAAATGAGCTGCAGTAGCAGGTCAGTGAAAGTGAGCGGGAGCTTCATTCCTCTGTAACATGTCAAAGGATGGACAATAAGCCAAACGGTCATCCCCCACCTGAAGAACCGGATCTCACTGCAGCTTTACGTCAGATTGGTGCATTTTACACGTCTGTGTGTTCTTCATTTTCTCTTATTTAACTGATAATTCTATAAGACATCATGAGTTTAGTGTCAAGAGAAATATAAAATGTTAGATTTACTTACAGCAAACATATGATTTCATATGATATAAAAAGTAATCATCACTACACAGTGTCAGATGCTTTTTTAAAATTAGTTTTCTGCTGAACAGTTTTTGTCAAAATTATTCTGAAACTTGAGAACTGTTAAAAAAAAACAGCAGGTTTCTACAAAAATTCATGATTATTTCTAGAAACTTTTAATTGTCTTTATTATTATTTCAAATGAAGTAAACAGAGTTTATTTTCTGTAGAAGATCTGCAGAAAGAGTTGTTGAAATGTTCTCGGACTGATTAATCATTTACTTTCCTCAGTCTCAGTGAATTAATTGACAAAACTGTAAGACTGTCTTCCACTTGCTGTAACATGTCAAGTTGCTCCGCCCCTATGAGGGTTGAGCTGTCAATCACATGCATGTTCAATCTGAGGGCAGTCAGCTTTAATTACCTTCACACCTGCTCCATCCTACAGACAGCTGCAAAAGCCCTGCACATCTGTGCAGATGTACAATCCCTTTATATTAAACTGTATTGTTCACGTGCATTTCATCCTAAAAACTGGATCCATTTAACAACTGAATGTTTTACTGAGGCCTTCTGCATTGCACCTCAGCAGCAGATGTTTAGGGAGGAGATTTTTATTCTCTGCCCTTTTTTCCAGCTGATTGGTAGATTCAAACCTTCTTCTCTTACCTCTCTGTTACTTTTATCTCTGGAGGATTGGAGGCCACAACCTCAGCTGTTATATTGTCCCAGCTTACATGTATGTGTGTTTGTGTGTCCAGCTGTACACACACAGCTAATGAACTAAGTTCCTGGATGCAGTTGTCACGCTGGTGTGACCAGCGTGGTGAGTCTGGTCAAAGGGCACAAAGAAGCTTGATTTTATTCCATTCAGGTCTAAAACTTCGGAGGTTTAAAGAAGAGCAAACTTATAACTTATTAAAAAGCACATTATCTTTGAGTTTAATTACATCAGCAGCATATGTTAACAATCCAAGCCGAGAAAAGATACATCGAGTGTTTCTGCCTGATGTTTGATCATATCATTGTTTTTCTTAAATGAACTAAATAATCTCCTGATGTTACACAATCCATTTGACCAAAAATCACTAATCTGAGTTTAGGATTAGCAGCTAATGAAGGAAAATTAATCAAACTGGAAAATTTCTAAAGAAAATTTGAGGGCCAATGCAGCAACTGCTTCAAATTCTAATATTGGTTTTATGACAGTTGAAGCTCAGAGAATAAACCTGTTAATGTATAAACAGTAAAAGTGTGACGAGAATAAAGACAGAAATGCTAAAAATACTGATAGCGAATCATTCAGTTAGCTACGATAACCACTAACGGTTCATCAAGGTCGCCACGGTAACCACATGCCTCTATGAGACCACAATTAAGAAACAGACAGGAGCACATACTGGAGAGTAAACGTCAAACAGCTGTTTTGTGAAATCTATAAATGATAATGTTGATTTGTGAGTGACAGAAGGTTCCGAGGTCACACGTACATTATGATGTTTGTGCAGCGCTTTAATCAAGAGATATAATGTGTTTTAATATAATTTAATTAGTTTGAGGAACTATTTGCATTTAATTTTTTATTTGTAATAGAATATTAATAAAGGTGTTTCAGTGCTTGTGTTTTAGGACATGATGACATCACGTGTCTTCTACTTATCTACAAACTTTAAATATGTTGATCATTTCCTTAAAGAGGGTGACTTTACTTGTTTCTTCCAACTTCAGATAATCTACAGTGTAACAGAGAAAATTGAAATCCCTCAGATCAAATTGGATTTTCAACCCGTGAAATTTTAAACAGAGATTTTCAGCTGTACTCAAAGATTAATTCTGATTTGCTGTAAATATTTGCTGCAAATAATCAAAGTCCTGAGAATATTTGCTTTGTGTCTTCCTTTCCGTTCAGCTGCTTCCTCTGTCAGTCTGTTTTATTCATATTTAATCAGTTTATTTGTGTTCATCTTAGGATCAGAGAGGGTTTCCAGTTTTTCATATTAGCTAATATTTATAATCACTTCCTCATCGTTTTGGTGTTTGTTTTAGTTTTTGCTGTAAAGATAACTGGATTCATGTTTTATTTACATTTTAAGGATTTCTATTTTCATTTATGAGTGCAGTCTGTGGATTTCTCAGTTTTTATGGAATTTGTCAGAAAACTGAATATTTAAAGTTTACAAACAATTTTGTTTCACCATAATTTAAAAATTATTCAGCAATCAGAAATGTGTTGTTGAAACTAATTTGCCTCGAGACACTTTGACATTTGGACTGAAGGATTTGAACAAATTCAAGGTGTCCCAAAAATAAAATCAATCAAAAATAATTCTTCACCTGCAGCTTCCATGAAAAGTGGAAGTAAAGTTTAATTTTACTTTTACATCGTTCATTTGCAGTGTTGAGTCTGTTTTCAAGGATTCAGATCATTTAAGTTTAAAGTTAAATTCTAATAATTACTCTCAGTCTCTATTGCATCTGGTCATCAAGCCTGACTGAGTTCACTGTTATCAAGACACACGTTCTTATTCTGTGTGTGTTTAAATAAACCTGTTGATGCTGAAATAAACTTCCTTTTTCCTGCTGATAATTTATTTTTCTTTATCTGAACTGACATTAAAACTAATATAGTATAATATTAAGTTAAATCCATCCGTCCATCCATCCGTCCGTCCGTCCGTCCGTCCGTCCGTCCGTCCTTCCATCCATCCATCCATCCATCCATCATCCATCCATCCATCCATCCATCCATCCACCCATCCATCATCCGTCCACCCATCCATCCATCCATCCATCCATCCATCCATCCATCCATCCATCCATCCATCCATCCATCCATCCACTCTTCATCCATCCATCCATCCATCCATCCATCCATCCATCCATCCATCCATCCATCCATCCATCCATCCATCCATCCATCCATCCCCCCCTCCCTCCATCCATCCATCCATCCATCCATCCATCCATCCACCCATCCTCCATCCATCCATCCATCCATCCATCCATCCATCCATCCATCCATCCATCCATCCATCCATCCATCCATCCATCCATCCATCCATCCATCATCCATCCATCCATCCATCCATCCATCCGTCCGTCCGTCCGTCCGTCCGTCCGTCCTCCATCCGTCCACCCATCCATCATCCATCCATCCATCCATCCATCCATCCATCCATCCATCCATCCATCCATCCATCCATCCATCCATCCATCCATCCATCCACTCTTCATCCATCCATCCATCCATCCATCCATCCATCCATCCATCCATCCATCCATCCATCCATCCATCCATCCATCCATCCATCCATCCATCCTGTTTAAAACTGAGTAAAGGTGATGAAACCTTTCTTCAGGTATTTGAACTGAGAATAAAAGTCCTGGTTTCCTCCACATGAGTTCTGAACATCAGTTGTAAAGTTGGGTCAGATGTCAGAGCTGATTCAACAGAACCTTTAGACGTGTAGCTTCTTCTGGTTGTTGAACTCTTGGCTGCACCCTGTCTTTGTCTGAGACAAACAGCGAGCGAGATGTTCTCTGTGTCTTTATATCTGTGTTTGCAGATATATGTGAGAATCTCTGTGATTTACAGCAGTGGACGCTGGTGACTGTCAAGTCAATTCAAATGTGTTGTCTTTAGGTCTAGCCAGTAGCACACAGATACTTTCACTGTGTGTTGGAGCCAACACATGCTCTCCAGATGTTACTGAACATTCCTCAGGGTCTCATCACACTTGTGGATACTTTATGTCTCCTCACACCTTCCTGACACTGTCACAGTCAACTTATCGCTCAGATGAAACTGAAAGCAGCTTTGAAGAAACAGAAAATCTCTGTCTTAATGAAAGCTGAAGCAAACCAAATAACTCAAATGAGCTTCATGTTCTCATCGAATGAAAACTTTTAACTGACTCATGAGAACAAATATCTGCTGACGGCCTCCAGATTCAAATCTTATGCCTAAAAGGTGGACAGAAACAATCCAAATGAAGCTGCATACCTGCAGTCTGGGATGTAACACCTTGTTATCTGCTGTATTGAAACTTTGATCCTAATTTACTTGCTTCAGCTTTGGATTTTTGTTATTGTATCACTTACATGGCCATACTTGTGAGTGTGTTTAAATAAAGTTTTTTTCATGGTGCTTAACACTTTTTGAATATAAAAATAATAACATCCAAATTAAAACAGAGCAGTTAAAAACAATCTTTGTGATAAAACTAATAATTCATATTTACTAACAGTACTGACATAACTTCATGATATTTGCCTCGGGTAAAATAAGACAGTTGTTTGCTTTTAAATGCTTGATTGAGTTTCCATCTTATTCGACTTTGTGATGTTTTTCCATTACAGGAAATAAAACTTTGTGGATTGTTTGATGATCCAAGCAGCCTGTTGGGGATTTTCCCCTTTGTTGTCAATAACGGAGACAACCTGAGTCTATTAGCAGGGACACAGTGTGACAATATCAAAGCACCTTTAAACTGGAGGAGCAGGTGTAAACGCTGTTGCATCTAATTCTGCAAGGTGACAGTTAGATTCTTATCTCAGTTTACACTCAGGAGCCTCCGGACAACAAGAACTCCGTAGTAACACTTTCCTTTCCTGCACTGTGTCACTTTTATTTTCAAATTTATCATGAATAATGTCAAATAGTTGCCAAAGACAACAGGTGCTCTGCTTAAAATGAAAGAAACAACATTACAACAGTAAAGATAAGGATAATCGTTGTTAATCTCTGGAAGTGACTTGCTGTAGAAACTGTAACTTAATGCTAAAGTTACAAATACAAATCAGGAATTTGACAACATGAAGAAGAAGAAAATAAAAGAAAGTGTATAAAGATTTTAGTCATAATGGGTGTGAATGGTTGTTTTGTCTTTATGTGGCTGTTTGATGGACTGGCGACCTGTCCAGGTTGTAGCCCCGCCTCTCGCTCAGTGACTGCTGGAGACCGACACCACCAGCCTGGAGACACCAGCTCCTCGTTACCCTGCAGGGACGAGCAGGTATCAAAGAGAGACGGATGAAGAATCCAACCAAACCATCAAAGACCTTTATTATGACCTTTTAATTTCTAACAGAGAGGTCCATCACTTTCACACAGTGTGTAGTTAGTCCTCATAGACTCTGAGGAATGACCCACTGAAGGATTAGAACCAGCAACCACTAACCTGCCTCCCTTACTTAGAATCTGCTGCTGCTGTTTTGCCTAACATCTGGATGGCTCTTGGTTTTTAGAGTCAGTGCTTCAGTTCGGATCAATACAGTTCTCTATGTCCATCTTTCCACTCACGTACACACACTCACACGGACACACAGCGTTCAAACACAGACACAACTAGGTTAAATGTAATCAGCATACTCTTCTGTGTTCGTCTCTCAGGCCAGCAGTTTATCTCGGGCCTCTTTGCAACACCCACGGCCAACGGAGCAAAGTCCAAGGGCTTATCTGCGCCTGAGCGGCACTCGGTCCATCCGTCCGTCTGTCTGTCTCAACCTACCAACTGGATGTCTGTTGCTCTGAATGTTCCTCTGTCCTAACCACTTTCTGGTCGAGTTGAAGCTTTTTGTCCATTAGACTTTCTGTCCTCAGCAGCCAAACTGTTTCTCAACATTTCTGTTATGAGCTGCAGCCAAATGAGTCAAAGAGAGTTTCACTCAGTGTTTCAGCATTTTACTCTCGATTATTTATATGTCTGTATGTTTGAGAAGGTTTCTGCAACTTTCATATTTATATTATATTCCATTTCCTTTGAGCTGAAATCATTGATTTAGTGTTTAACACCTCAAATTCTGATAAAAATACTGATTATTTTTCATCTTTTGTCTAATTTCTTTCATGACTTTTAAACAGAAAAAGCAAGTCATCATTTTAAATAGCTTGGACAAAAAATAGAATTTGTTTTGAATCAGTTAGTTTTGACTTTTTTAGTATATTATGAATTGTTTCCTCTGGAGCTTCATCTTTATGATCTGCAGCTTTATCTCATCTTATTACACCCCTCTCTGTCATCTCCCGCCCATGTGACCACTCTGTCTCTCAGCTTTATTTATTACTCACAGCTTTGATCCTTCCACCATGTCTGTTGACTGTCTCACACTCAGAAAAACAACATGATATTTAAGAGAAAAAATCCATAACCACACTCATCTATTATGTATTCCACAAGAGGAATTTATTATAACGCTTATCATTTTGATGTTTCAGAAGTCTCTGATCTCTAGTTCAGGTTTAGAAGTCTGGTAAAATGTCATTTTCATACATACAGGTTCAGATTACAAGTGGCTTTGCTGCTTTCAAACGGACCTAATGACTTGTTAAATTCACCTGTCATCACACCCATGTATCATTTTAAAAAGAAAAAAAAAAGAAAGGGAGGGGGGTGTTATGTCCTGAGGGTTAAACTGTAAGTGCTTTCCTCCTCGTCTCTCTCTTTACTTTCTGTCTTTCCTCTGGCAATAACAAGTGTAAACAGAACATCCACCTAACAGGATCCAGGATGCACTTCCTCATTTGCATCACACATCTTAGAAACACGCCACCCTTTTTTCTACTTTTTTTTGCTTCTTGCAGTCTTTTTCCTCTAACTCTTTTGTTGTTTTGCTTAACTTTAATTAGTTCCATTTAGTGACTAAATAATAGTTATAGCAGCTGCAGCAGAAAGCACATATATTCATAGTATCTGCTCTGAAGCTCTGTGCAGGTGTGTGCTCTGCAGGCTGGATTCAGTGTCACCTGCAGGAAAGCCCGAGGGCAGCTGTCGTCAAGTCTTTAAGTGAGCATGCAACTGTTTCAACTCTGGTGACAAATTTCAATTATGGCAAAAGTGACAGCAGAGAAACAGTTGGCTCATATGACTTGGATCTCTCTTTCATGACCAGCTACTGATTAGACAAATTCAACACAATCAAGTCATAAAAATGAACTTTTTTCATGCTGCACGCTGTTAGAATAAAGATGCTGTGCAAAATAATAAACTGAACCTGGAAAATAAAACCAGGATTCCACTAATGTTTCAGTTTGTGTTAGATTATCATCAAATCTTAATCTTAGATCAGTTTATGTCTTAAAACATGTGGTCTAGCTATTCAAGTGGAACAGACTAATTACTGGCTTTGGAGCATTTTTAATTCATTTTTTACTGCCAGTGAAATTTAAAAAATTTATTTTAAAATCGGAATAAAGGTGCAACATGATGAAGGCCTGAACATGAACGCATCATTACTTTATTTAGTTTTTAAAAATGATTTCTGTTGTTATTTATTGAAAGTTGTGAGATCATACAACCTGTTAAATGCTTAAAAAATGTTTTGTTTTGCTTCTTGCTTTTAAGAATAGTGGCACGAATTGTTGTTGAATTTTTGATGCCCATTTAAAAAACTTTAGACAAAATTAACAACATGTCTCTAATATTACTAATTATTTCTGTCCAGTAATAAAATAAATTAATTGATCCATTTAAAAGCAGTTTGTTATTAAAAATTGTGTCACTTGAGAAAATTTTTTTATATTTGTTAACTGAATGACTAAATATATTTCTGTCTTGTAATGCTGGTGTCGTTTCCATGATTTATTTCATGATGTAAACATTTACTTACTGAATATTTCTTATAAAAAAGCTTTACCTCGATTCTGAAGCTAAACGCTATCTTTAGCTCTTTGTGTGAGTAGATTGTTGTGACATCCAGACTTCTATCAGCAGCTGGTATCTGTTTTTGAGGTTTTTATGTTCAGAAACCGGGTCACGGGTCGGTTACAGATTATAGAAGAAAAGTTAGTCACATTTAAATGTTTTTAAAAATTGTTCCGTTCAACCTTCTGGATTGTTGATGTTTCAAACCTTCAAGTTATTCAGTGTAAATACTCTAATCTGTTTCCTTCATGAACTGAATGTGACCACTATCAGAGCGTCTCCTGACTGAGTGGACGTATCAGACTGACGTTTGGGCCGACAGGTTACCTGAAGCAACATCCTGTGTGTGAGTCTGGAGGCGGCCATGTTTCTATCTTATCAAGCCAAATGCTGTGACGGTATTATTGTGTTTCACACAGATCAGGTAACGACCAGGTACGTTTCTGTGTGCTGTTCAGTTCGTTTATGGCTGCTGAGTTTGATATGACAAAAAGGAAAAGGCATGACAACACCTGTCAGCAGTGAGACAGGTAGACAGACAGGTAGACAGGTGACATCATGAGAGGACAGAAGAGCTGGATTCCAGAAACAACTACAGGAACCAAAATAATTAGATTAATCTTTTTTTCTGCTCATATTCAGAACCTAAATGAGCGGGTGATTTTCCTTCTGCTGCACTTTATTTTCACTCTTTTCAAGAGAAAAACTCAAGAAGCTGTGAATAGTTTGATGTTGTACAGATTTAAGAGTAAAATATTCTGCTTTGTTCTTTTCTTGTTTGCGTTGACCTGCTGACAGTGTTTCCAGTTCAGGGTCAGAAGCAGGTCAGTCGTTTTTGGAGTGCTCCGGGTTTCACCCTGTGTTTTATACCGTCCAGGCTGATGATCTGTGCAGAAGTCTTCTTTGAGGCTCTCAGTGTGATCCAGCCATGTTTAGTCTAGCAGTCCAACATGTCACACACTACAGCCATTTGGTCAGGAGCTGTTTCAACAACTTGCTGCTATTCCTGCAGCACCGTCTCGCCAAAAAGAGCTCGACTGATTGACTGAATAACTGGGACTAATTCAAAAAGTTCTAAACTCACATTATCTGAAATCGTTACTAAATAAGTTGGTGTTCAAACGTCTGTTGTACTTAACCTTTTCAAAATATTTGTGCATGGGAGGGTTTAAAATAATTTGCTGTCAAATAGTTTCTGAAGTCAGTGAAAGAAACAGACAAACATTTATTGTGAAAAAACAAACAAACAACAGTTCTTCCCCACATTTTTACCTTTTTAATAAGAAAAATGAAACGTCGATCATTTTAATCACATTTTAAACCAACAACAAAGAAAAACAACAACAAGAAATATATTATATCAGCACACTTTCAAAGGATGAAAAGCAACATAGCTTAAATAAAAGAGTTAAACATGTTCCACGGAGGACATCATGTGACCTGAAACTTCTGAGGCATCTTCAGTTTGTCAGAATAATCCTTCAACAGATTGTCAATATATTGATCTCTTATCAGATCAGAAGTCATTTGAAGAAAAGGCACTTTTTTGGGACATTGAGGGTAATTTGACACCCCTGGACATTGTTTCACTGTTTTCAGTGGGCTGATGCATTGACAGTGTGAGGAGGGTGTTCCTAAGCATTGCTGTAACACACACACACACAAATAAACACACAAACACACACACTATCAGCCCACCTGACCTGTGGGAGCTCCATAGTGCAAAGTACTGTATGTAAATCCTCCCATAGTGCATCTCACCTCCCTTCCATTGTTTTAGTAACTGACCGAACTCCACTTTAAAATCTCCCAGTCTGCAGAAAGACGTTCCGTTTTAACGCTTCTACACGTCTAATAACAGGAAATGATTTGGGTCATGTGAAACAGAAACAGCTGATAACTTTTTCTTTTTTTTTTTTTCTTCTTTTCACTTTTTTACCACAGTTGTTTTGGTTTTTCTGTCTTTTTTTCAAATAAAACAAAAGAGAAAATGTTTCAAGGTACAGAACTAACAAGCTGCATTAAAACTGTTTGAAATGACAGAACTTATTAAAACAGAAAAGACCAATGACGTAACACAAACATCAGCTGAACTGTCTCCTGCTGCAGTAACACCTGCATCAAGCAGTGACCTGAAGCTTGTCTTCTTCTCTCCACCTTTGGATATATAAAAAAAGCAACTCACATTTAGGTTGTAACTGGTCAGCAGAGCATTTCATAAGATATATTAAATTTCTTCCCTTCATAAATAAATGCAAACATGCTCCTCCCCCCTGCACATTACCTCTATTTACATTTTGTACAAGTTTAATTGTTTTCCTGATGTTTTCTTGTTTAGTTACAAATTCTGATCCTCCAGCTTCACTATATTTGGCCTTGTGTAACTAACCAGCCTCCTTCTTTGATGAAAAAGTTACAAAAAAAATGTTCTTTGGTTTTTCAAATGCAGCAGCTATTAAATGAAAGTCCTGTGACGAGGACGTGAGCCAGAGAGGGCAGAGAGAAAAAAAGAGGAAGATAACCAGAGCTTTGGTGTCCATTTTAGAAACAGAAGTCTCCATCTTGGCTCACCTCTGCAGACAGGTGTGTGTGTGTGTGTCTTTGTGTCCATATTAGGAGGCATTGAGCACCGAGCGGCTGTACAGCGTTTGGTAGTAAGCACCTGAATCCATCGTGGCTGGACTTGGACTGTCATAAATCTGCTTGGCTCCCACTGGGGAGCTGCTGGTGTAGCTGTTGTAGGCCATCACCTGATCCTGGTAGGACTTCAGGTCCATCTTCTGCTCATTGGACATGAGGTTGGTGATGGAGAAGGGGTGGTTGAAGTTGTAGTGGGGGTCCAGGGACTTTAGGGCATCGTTTTGTAGGTCCATGTGCTGCTGCATGCTTGGTAAAAGGTGGGAGCTACTGGCTAAAGACTGGGAGTGGAGGAGCGGATTAGAGGAGGAGCTGCCAGAAAGGGACAAGGAGGATGGGGGAATTGAGGATGAGGTGGAGGAGGAGGGAGGCAGAGAGATGGGGGGACTGTGGAGGTGTGAGGAGGACAGCTGAGGGCAGTCTAGAGAAACTAGGGAATTTCTGTGATGAGGCTGATCATCTGAGGAGCCTGGGTGGGAATTATCAGAGTGGGTGGAGTCAGCTCCTTCGGATCCTCCCCCAGGGCTGCGATCCTCCCCCATGTGATCTCCACCATGGCCTCCTTTCCCTGAGCCGATCTCCTGGTTCTTGCCTCCCTTCTTTGATGCCTTGTCCTCGATCTTGAAGCGTTTCTGGCGCCTCAGGTAGCAGCCGTTTTCAAACATGTTGCCTGACTGTGGATGCAGCGTCCAGTAGGAGCCTTTGCCCGGCTTGTCTGGTGATCGAGCCACTTTCACAAAGCAGTCGTTGAAGGACAGCGAATGGCGGATGGAGTTCTGCCAACGCTGCTGGTTCTCACGGTAGTAGGGGAACAGGTCCATGATCCACTGGTAGATCTCGTTCAGGGTGAGCATCTTGCTGCTGCTCTGCTGAATCGCCATGGTGATGAGGGAGATGTAGGAGTATGGCGGCTTGGCGTGGGTAAGAGAGCGGCGGTAAGGCTTAGGAGGAATCTCCTTGGGTCCTGTCCGGCTCAGGGAGCCAGCGGAGGTGTAGCTTAGCTGACTCATAGACTGACCCATGTTCTGGTAGTGGGACAAAGACCCCAGTGAGCCTGGAGCAGCAGGGCCCAGCTGAGTTAGAGAGCCTGAACTGAGAGATGGGGCCACTGGGGAGAGGGACATGTGACTGGGTCCAGAGCCCATTGAGGCCAGAGGAGAACTGCTGAGGCTGGAGCTGGGATATGCCATGTTCATTCCTGCAGGTGAGGCAGTGGCCGGGTTTAGATTGATATAACTGTTGATGGTGCCCATGGAGCTCATAGCGCCCAAACCAGAGTTCATGGTGCTGGGAGAAGAATACATCTGGAGTCAAAGAGAAAAAACACAACACAGGTTTAGTCACAGAAAAACATGAAAGAACATCAGCTCACCTCAAACAGTGAGAAGTGACTGTAGAGATAAACATAAAACCAAATAATCAGAACTAAAGTTTTTAACTTTTGGCGTATAAACGGATAATAATTGTGATGGACAGATGCAAATGTTTGAATCTGCTGTTAGAAACAGATGTAAAATGTGAAGAGAAAGTAGCTTGAATCTCCATTTAAAAAGTGCCTCTTATCAATGCACAATGAAGCTCTCAGTGTGCGGGGAGAGGACCTGGAGTTCACACCGCGATGTTAACCTGAAAATGCGTAAAACGCGCGTCATGGTGCCTCTCGGCTCAGACGGTCTCCCCTCACGCTGCCATGGAAAAAATGAAGTGGCTCAAAACTTCCGTTAAAAATAAAATATTTTTCTTTCTTCGTTTTCATTTAATAAAAATGTTCTTATTGGTGTTTTTATGTATCATAAGAGACAACTTTTACCGCTTAAAGTGCGTAAAAATAAAATCTGCGGAGAATAAAATGTGTCGCAGCCCAACTCCCGATTGTTGGTTAAATATTATCAGACTCTTTCTTCATGGTAATTTCATCAGCTTGATCGAGCTGAGGTGAGAACTGGAGCTGCTGATGAAATTAACTCTAATTAAATTAGAAAGAAAAAAACTTTTGTTTCATTAACACCTGAATTATCGCATCATTTGATCCGCCGCAGAACAACAGATGGTTTCTGTTGATGAGGAAAAACATCACATTATTAACAAATCTGTTAAAAACAACTTAGTGTTCAAGGCAGGAAAAATAATTAGAATAAAATTAGACTATTACATCGGAGGCTATAAAATGTGTTTTTCTTTCTTTGTTCCGATACTTTTGGTTAATGCTAATCATTTCATAATATTTATTACACGTGACACTAAAAAGCGCCATTTAAGTATAAATGGAATTATAGTTAAATTAATTTTGAACAACGTTTATAACCTATTTGTTTTTCTTGTTGTGTTTATAGAAATACAAGTTGCGCATTTGCTCCTCAAGACGATATTTTACTTTCTTAAAACTAACAGGATTCTCGTGATAATTTAAAATACAAGTCTAAAATACTACTTCGTATTATTGCAGAGTTTTAGCAATATAATTTGTTTCATCGCTCAGCTTCCTTTAATGTTGCGACCATCTGCTCTTCTTTCTCTTCTAGTTTGTTCAAGTTATAAAAGCAGAATATAACCAACTGAACAGATTTAACGGGTTTGCAGTTCGGTTTTTAAGAGTAAATGTGGATTTACCTCGTTGGGTTCACTGTAAAAAGTATTCCACTCAGGTAAATCATGTGCTTCCATCTTCACGGAGCTCAACATCCCCAAACCAAGTCTCAGGAGAAGGCGGGTTTATCTGACAGCAGACTTTTTAAAATTCTAAAAACAAAAATAAAATCCTCTGATAAGCTGGTTGTTTTCTGGGAAGAATCCAGACAGAAAATGTTCTCCTTCACAGAAATAAAGGATCAACTGTGTTGGATCAAAGCGGTGCGGCGCTTTGCTCCTGGTAATAGTTAAGTCAATATTTCTTATTTGTCAGTCATCCATTGTTTTGAAATATTATTTCTGTTTTAGCAGAAGGATGTTGACTTCTCTCTCCCTGCGGCCCGTTTTCCTCGTGTTTTCTTCCAGGAGCCGTGGGGACGCAGTTCGTGTTAGATGGAGGTGCAGCGCGCAAACACAGTAAAGAACTCTGGACCTCCTCTTCTTATAAGGTGCGTTCGGTCCCGCCCAGTTCAGGATATTTGAATATCCAGGAAGGGCCCCGCGAAAAGGCCGATGTGGCCCCCTGGTGTGCTGTATATTGGCCCCGCGGCTGCAGCGACCACCCGGAGGAGCAAACGCCCCTCAGTGAAACGGAATCTTACAAAAGATGAAATAATAAAGCTGAGAAGGGGGTTGCTGTCTGCTCTGCACCTGCAGGACAACAACTCTGCAAAATCAGGTTCGTTTGTAACCCATATTTTAATTATTCATTCTTATAAACGTTTGTTTTAAAAAACTGAATAAACGTTTGTAAACAAGCTGATCTTGAACGGTTTATTGTGAAATCTTCATGGGGTCTTTAATATCCGCGGCTTCAGAAATCCCAGCGACCTCAGCCGCTTCTCGTCAAACCGGTTCCGGGATTTGATATTCAAACACATTTCCTTTGATAAAAACTATCTCTAGGCTGCCCCGTAAATATTTGAATGTAAAATTAACATATTAGAGAGCCAGAGATTCTAATCAGAAAAATCACAGAACGCAGAACTTTGAAGTAGTTCAGTATTTGTTTGTGCGTAAACTCTGCGTAAAAATCGCTTGTTTGATGAAGCTTTGGCGCCCGGGACAGCTGATGCGCGCTGCTTCTTTTTTCCTGCTAAGATTTTTTCGGGGCCACAGAAAAAGACAATAAATAATATAGCTAATCCCTGCTCAATGCGCAGGGTCTGACTCTTGTGTTGCGGAATACACATCGAGTCATGGTGCAGACGGAGGCCTGTGAATGTCAATGCCTCTGCTTAATGGGCAGGTCAATGAAGATGTAATTGATGCGCATGCGGGAGGTCTACAGGATTAAACTGTGTGAGAAGATCCAAAAGAAACAACAGCAAAGGAAATCATCTAACAGCTCCGAGAACAAACAAGTATCACAAACACAAGGAAACGTGCTGGAAATGAAAGATCCACGAAGCACCTGAACGCAACGTTGCTTTCAGGAAAGCTTGATTTCTTCATTGCTTATTAAACATCTTGTAAGCCCCCAGTTCTCGTCTGGGAAACCTATCAGCTGTTTGCAAAAATCTGTGAAATCGATTAAAAGTGGAATGACCTGACACCTCGGTGTCTGTAATGATGTAATTAAACCTGAAAACATTCATCGTTGTTTCATCTGGTCACTGATGAAGTTAGAGATAAAAAGTTGGTCAACTGGAACTCGAGTCACAGAAACGTGTTCACCTGGACTCTGACAGGTAAAGAGATCCTGAGGCCTGGATCTGATCCACGCAGGTGATTAGAGGATTTTTGGAAAACTGCGACCTTTCTGGATGAAACAAAGCTGCTTATCGGAAATGTGGCGGGATTGAAACGCTTTATCTGAATCCAGCTGTTGTTACTTTGCGCGTGTTAGATTGCATGTGGTTCTAGTTGATCAAAGTTTTGCATTAGAGGTAAAAAAAAATCCTCAAACTCCTCAAATGGGTAAAAACATTTGTGCTCGCACGGTTTACCTCTCAGGTTCACAATTGAATGATGGATCTGATGCCCCCCTCCCCCCTGTTTTTCATCTCAATAGGCTCTCCATATCTTTCATTATCACCTCTATAATTGGTTTAACAATAGAGTTAATGCGCGGACACTGATGGAGGAAACGGCAGGTCGGTCATGCAGGAGCACAACGGGCGGACGGTGGGTGGGATGACTCGAACCCGGAGAACCTCCTGTTGGCATCAACATCAGCTGGCTTCATCAAAACAAGAGAAATCACTTCCGGTTTTATGTGGCCTTCCAAACACGTGACTATCCTTAGTTATTGTTATTAGTAAAAACAGCTCTGCGTGGTTCTGATACATGTTCATGTTAAAGAAAGTGTCTGCAGCATCTGCTGGAACTCGGGTTCGTGAGCGCCATCTGGTGGTCAGAGACGCGTTTGGAAAAGTAGAAACAACCTTATGATTTGTTTACCTAAGAAGCTCCGTGTAACAGTGTGTCCAAAAAACTCAGAACATTTCTTAAAATTTCTTCAGTTGTTTTTAATACTTTAAGTAAAACCACAACAAGGTTCAAGCAGATTGAACTTAGCTGGTTATATTAAACCGTTTTCCAAAATAAACCCAAATAAGCTAATCTATAATTTCAACATAAAGGTCCAAGTTCCTACCGTGTTTATTGATGGCATCTACTTTGTGCACGAAGATGCAGTAAAACCAACAGATCTACACAAAAAGGTACACAGATAAAAGAAACTTGAACCAGAAGGAGGATGCAAAGAAATAATAAACAGCAAGTCGACTTTACAAAAGCTTCTAATTAAAGGAAAAGCCGTCTAATGGGGATCAAAGGGAAACAGATTCAGGTTAATTATGATAATAAAGAGTTGATTGCACTTCTACTTCCCCTGAGGTTCCCAGACACAAACTGATGGTAAACTTTTGAAAAAGGCACTTAGCAAGGGATTGCATTATGTATCAGTGCATATTCTATGTGAATTTTAAAGATGTTTCTCTACAACAGATTCTCTCTGATGTGCAGAATCAACAGCTAAATCCCAGGTACAGAAGATGACGCAGGTCTGTAAACTGGGATGGCCAGCAGGTTAAATCCTGGTTTAAAAAAAAAAAAAAAACAAGAAGGAAATATATATATATATTCTATAAAACAGTTACATCTATAAAGAGATGGGGTACAGAATGACCTTTGGTTTGTGTGTGCGGCTGTACTGAAGGTACGTGAAGCACATGAAGGGAGAATCAACCTAAAACACTCCAGTCATGTTTGACTGTTCGTTTGGTTTATTTAAATTACAACCTTTTTTTTTTAATCAATCAAATAAAGACTGAAAACTCTATAATTACATTCATAGTCTGAGTGGGACAAAAACGACTGATGAATTAACAAAAAACCAAGAAAATCACAATCCAAGTCTTTTCAGGTGGATTCTCCCTTCAAAACAAAAGGCTGACAGATAATCCACATGTTTTTGATGTATTTTTTAGTAACTGTTGCATATACTATAACTAAGGGATTGCACATACATACTATAACAGTTCTTTACATTATATACCATTTAACATTCTAGTATAAAATATAATCCTAGGCCTATCAATAGATATCTTTGTTGTTCTACATTCAGGATAAAGTAGAGGCTGGATACAGCTGACAGGTCAACAGCCAACATTCTCTTTTCTCTGAGTTACAAATGGCTTCGTTTAAAGCTGACCAAATGACCCCCCCCTCCCCAAACAAAGAGTCATTACAGGATTTCTGCTCACGCTGCATGTCAGTGTGCAGGTTAAGTATTTAAATATATTTTTAAAATAAACTTAATAAACCTTGTGATTATGACTCTGGGTTTATTTCTGTCCAGCTGAGTTCTGAGGAGAACCTTTACTTCCTGCAGGGAGGCGTGTCCACATCAGCACTCTGTTTATCATCATACAAAAGACAGACATGTAGTTAGTAGTTCTGTATAATTACCTGCAGTGGTTGTAGAACTGGGTTCATAGAGCGTCACGTTTCCGCCACTCCACAGCAGCTCATACACTGATGTGAACCTTTCACCACGCCGGTCTGATTCAGGTGAGTTTAAAAACAAAGACCTTCCAACGTGACTTTGTTTGGAGCTGATACTCGTGTTTAGATGGAAATAATGTGTTTGGAGATGTTTGGATCTGAACCTCTGAGCCATGAAGACTCCAGCTAAACTGAGATTTACAAATGTGATCATAAATCTGTTAGAAAATCCACCAAATTGAAATATTTGCATTTTTTAAAATGAGTTATTCCTCTAGTTTCAGGGCAGGAACTGGACTTTAAAGGTGCAGTTGGGTTTAAACATTCCTCTTCATTCATAAGCTTTGATCTAGTAACTAACAATGAGAACTCTAAAATCAGAAGGTCAGTATGTTAACGAGTGTCAGTTTGCTAACGAGCCAGCTGTCAGGACTAACGTGGGCCAAACTGATTCAGCTCAAAGACAGTCTCCAGCTGGAGTGTCTGCTCGGTGCTGATTATCAGAGTCCAACATGCAACGCTACTTCAGGTGACATCCTGGAAAAACAGTAACATTACTGTACGCTTGCTTAAACAAAAATTAGATTTTTTTCCACATAGTTTTTAGACTTACAATATATAAAATAAGCAGGGAAATGTAATTAATACAATATAATTTCACATTGTCTTTACACAAGGACAACAGAATTTAAAGTAAAAGCTGACTAAACCAAAACACCAAAGAAATTATTTTGGCTTTGCTAAAAAACAAAAAACAAAACAAAAAATGGGGAATTGATGAAAAGTCTTTGAAAGACCTGCTGAGGCCTGCTGATACGGATTCATTCTGATTAACTGGAGATGTGGGTGGAGCTAAGATCTGTGTCAAGGTGGTTTTGTGATCCCTGTGTTGTTTCTCTTCTGGGTCCCTCAGCAGTCCAGTGTAGACATCTTTCTGTCTTGGATCAGATTCTACAGAAACAAAGATCAAATAAACAAACAAGACGTTACTTTCCAATTAAAGCTGCTTGATTCGAAGAGGCACGTTCAAGATTCAGCCACAAGAAAGTCTCTGACGAGAATTTTTTGATCTACCTTATGAAGTTGTCACAGTCATTTGGGGAATTACTAATGCAGGACTTACATAATCAAACAGTTCAAGAGATCTGCTCTATAAAATCATGCTGTATTACATACATACATACTCAGAACTGCAGCTGTGACTGTGGAGGGTAAGCAAAGTAATCCTAAACACCTTTTCTAGAGTAATCTGGCCAGATGTTGACAGATGTGGGGACTTGCCTGTGTTGGGTCATAGTCATCTCTGAAATCACCATCACGTCTCTCTCTCTTTCTTGACGGTGACATCGCTGCCTCCAGCTGCTGCCGATGTGCCTGCTCCACTGCCTGCTCCAGAGCTCGGTGCAGCTCCTGACCCTGTACTGGGTCCGGATGGAGCAGCTGATGCAGATCCTGCTGCCACTGAACCAGTGCCCAGTATGGTGGAGACCTCGCCCTGCATGAAGGCCCATGGAGGACTGTTGGAAGAGTTATCCAATGGACAGCGCTCTCCACTGGGGCAGTACACCTCCCCATCATCCCGTCGACTTTGGATGTACACTCTTGTGCAGGGGAAACAGAACCTGTATTTGGAAAATATTCAAAATAAGTCAATAGGCAGTTTTTTTAATTAATCACCCAATTTATATTTTAAAAATGCCAACTTATTAACACTAAAACACAAACCTGTGTCCTGGCACGGATGGACACTGAACGAAGTGTGTGTCTTCAAGTCTCTCGTGACACAAGGTGCAGGACAGAGTGTTTCCACTTGAATGGCTGTTGTTGGCAGCTGCTGAACCCAGCTCAGAGGCACCATTGTTGGGTAAAGCTGCAGCAGTGGTGGCAGCCTCTGCTGAGGTGCTGGATCCCAGGGGCTCCCCTCCGGACCTTGCAGCTGGGGGACGTGACTGTCTGGCTGGGGACGAAGCAGGCTTGGGGCTTGTCTGGCTCACACCTCCAACCATTGAGAAAGAAGAAGAAGGCAGATTTGCATTCTTGCTGGCACTAGTGCCAGACTGTGTCTGCGACTTGGCTTGGTTATGGGAGGAACTGAGCTCTCGCTCTAGCTCTGGAGCGATGAATGGAGATATTCCCATCCCAATCCCGAGTTGCCTCCGGCTTATTTCAGCCAGCACCGGCGCAGGGAAGATCATGGGGCTGCTCATGGGAACTGTCCTTGCGGTCAGACCCGCAGGCATCCCTGCAAGCAAACCCTGAGGAATCCCGGCAATACTTTGAGCTGCTAAACTGGGAGGGATAGCAGCACCCATCATGGGTCTCCGGCTGCTGCTGGGGCTCTGACGGTTCACCTCAGGAGGTGGCTGATTGTCACGGTGAAGCCCGTTGGGTGGCACACGACTACCTGATACGGTATTATCTCCTCGTCCTCCCCTTTCAAAGCGGTCGGTATGCTGCCTGCCACCGTCTGCTGAAGCTTCGGATCGGGCTAAAGTGCCGTGTTTATTGGGCGATGGACCAGGTGATCTGACGTTACCGTCCTGCATGCCGTGACTTCGCTTCAGCTGTCGGGCGCTCGCTATGAGGAATTCAATCTGATTAGCTCCCTCATAATTAACACAACCACGACAAACTACCTCACTAAAGTCCCAAACTACAGTCCACGGCATCTTCGGCAGGTCGCACAGGTAGCACCACTGGCGCCTTGAGGAGGAAGATGGGGACGACATGGCTGGCTGCCTACCTGTTTAACCTGAGCGGCTTCAACAATGCTAATATGCTAGCAGTAGTTAGCCGCGGGGGAACGCCCTCTTTTTTCTACCGACTTAGTGCCTTAACAGACTCCAAACCGCTTTATGACAACGTTACACATTCTCAAGATAACAACTTAGCTCAAAAGTTGAAGCCGTTTTCGCTATTTTTCACAAATTTATTTTGTTTACCCACTTAGGCCTATTCTTCCCTGCTGTCAACTGTTTCTCCGACGGACGTTGGAACATTACGTAACCTCCCGAGGTGAATTGTGGGGGTTTGAGTTTTCTTACTCTCTGTTGCCAATCCAAATGTTTACACCAAACTGGAAATGGAACTACAACCAAAAATTGACACGGAAGTAAAGTCATTAAAGGTCATTTTGTGTCAACACATGTGCCACCCTGTTAGCCATGTGCCCATGTGTGTTGAAGTAAAAAGAAACTTTGTGCGGAGGTAGTTTGTGGTTATTTTAAAATATTATAAAAATGCCAAAAGATACATCTTCATCATCAAGTGAAGATGAAGCGGAGAATCCTGCAATGGAGTCGACAGAACCGCGGAATGAAACCAGTAAGATCACGCACATGTTATTCTTCAAACTGTTGTTGTAAAATTGCCACTATGATGTTTTTAACCAGATTTAAAATGAAATTTTTGTCGGAACTACAACGATCAAAAAACGGGCTTAGGAATTATGCGGTTTTACTCTCCCGAAACAGATTCGACATTTTTGTATCGGTTAGGCCAGAGAGGTCCAGTCCTGGTCCTCGAAGGCCACCATCCCTGTTGTTTCAACACACCTGATTTAATGGTTGAATTACCTGTTCATCATGTACTGACGAAACTTGAGCTGTTGGTTTAAAATATGCTGGATGGTGGCCCTCGAGGGCCATGTTTAGACGTCATAAAACGCTGCAGACTTGTAAAACATTTGTAGCTCCTAAAATAATAAGATTCAGCGTAAACAGTGATAAAGCCCAGGAGATACTAGTCCTTAAATATATATTGATAATCTACTGATTGCGGAATTTAGCTTAATATTGATGTTAAATTAGGAATTTATTTGATAACAAGTTGTTTCTACCATTTGTTTAAACGTGTTCTAGACCATATTTACACTACATTAAGTTAAACACAAATTCAAATGCACAAACAAATTAATGAATGTGTAAATAAATTAATATGTTAAATGTGTAACATAAAATATCCTTTACACAAGAAACTATTTCAAAGGTTTTTTGGGCAAGTTAATTTATTACAAAGTTGAGACATGTCATGGTTTCCCTAAACAAATATTTTTTATCTATGAATCTGAATTTGTTTTCAGATTCAGGGAAAAGTTAGCGCTATATAAACAACATCTGATTGTTGTTATTCTGCGTGCTGATTTTTGGTTTTGTTTCCTCAGACAGGAGGACCAGGTACGAGTGTCCTCAGGACTTTGTGTCCTTCTGTCACGTGCCCTGCAGCAGCACCCGTACAGAAAACCTGAAGAATGGCGAGAACGAGTTGTGGCTCATTAAAGCTCCTGCCAACTTCAACCCAGACTGGTGAGGACAGTCTGTTCCCTCTTTGTCTTTTTCTCTGTCTTGATCTCTTATACACACTCAAATGATTCAAGTACGTTTTTTTACTGGAACATTGTCGAGAAATTGTTGTTCTCTATGGATGGAAACAAACTGAATTTAAAAAAAATCATCTCAATGCTGTTTTGCATGTCAGTACCAAACATCTGAAATATTATTTCAACAGAACCTTGTTTTCTGATAAACATTGTGAAGTTTCAGCTCTTGGCAGTCACACTGCATCGTATCTGTGCTGCTTCATAAGAGCCAAGTTGCCTTTTTCGGATCTTTAGAAGTAAATTAATTGTCTCTATCCTGTGATGTTGGTGTAAACTTATTTAAGAAGGATCTCCTGGCATGTTGTGACTGACTTCATCTTTCCTGCCACCAGTTTCAGTGGTGTTCAGGTTCCTCTTTCAGGTCTTCAGACCTTTAACGTTCCTGCTGCAGCGGCTGGAGGCAGCCAGCAGATCTACAGCGTCCTGGCATCGAACTGCTGTTCCTCAGAGCTTCGACTCATCACCAGCGACTCTCAGGCTTCAGACGGGGCCGTTTTTGGTCCAAAGTTTTCAGGCTTGCTGAATGTTTGTGAGAGCTATGGAGACAGCAGCACCAACCAGGCCCCTCAGGTCATCCACGCTGCTCCCGCACCCTCCGTACCACCCGGGCTCAAACAGCGGTTCCACCCATTCGGCAGTAAGACCCCCACTCTCACCTATGTCGCAGAAAATGAGGTGGACGGCGCTGCCTTCGGACCCTCATCCACAACCCTTCGGCCGCTGGTGGTCAAGAGGTTCATTGAAGATGCAGGTCTGGTGACCGAGGACAACAACGAGGAGGTGGAAGGTAGGAAGAAGAAGAAGAAAAAGAAAGAAAAGCGGGTCAAGTCAGAACAAATAGAGGAAGTTCTGAAAGTGAAACAAGAACCTGTTGATGAAATTCAGGAGGAAGGAACGGCTCAGCTTCCCTTCCATGTTGAACATTTCATGGAGAAGACAAAGATGAAGAAGAAGAAGAAGAAAAAGGACAGGGAGCGGGAGGAGGTGGAGGAGGGACTAGAACCCAGCGTGAGAGTCAAAGTGGAAGAGGTGTTGGTGAAATGTGAACCGATGGACACGTTTTATGGTGACACCGCAGAACTGTTTGGAAAGAAGAAGAAAAAGAAGAAAAGCAAAACTAATGATTAGTTTTTAGTCTCATGTTCAGTAAAGTTTACAGATCATTTCCTCCTAATGAACAGAACTCTGACAGGATGCAGAAAATAAACACAAACATTAGAATCAGTTGTGTAGTTAAAAGGATTCATTTAAACCAGAAACTAACAGTTTTAAACTGAAAGAATGTGCAGCTGCAGACATCAGTGGCAACGTGGAAACTAAGGACGTGTTTCCGGCCAGTGACTGTCCACTTGTGGTGGATTTTATTGAAATAGAGTCTAATGAGACGGTGTCACACAAGATTGGTTGTTTGACAAAACATCTGAGTCATTACGTGCAGGAGGAAACATAAAATAAACTCCAAACACGATTAAAGACTGTTGAAATGAAAACATGGTTGTTTTTGTTTGTTCACTGGGAGTTCAGGATGAACTGCCACATTTTCCCCTGATGCCTCGATGGACTGAGATTTCACCCAGAAGGAATAAAACTTTAGAAGTTTATGTAACAATCTGGGTTTTCTTTTCAACCGCTGATAAAATGTTTGAATAGAAGGAGACAGACATAAATCTGAAATCAGACACATAGTTCAGATTCAATCAGTTGTATCAAATTTCTACTTTTATAGGTCTGATTATTCAGACTCTGAATATTTTAAATTTTTTGTACTAAAATTGCGTGAAATTTGGTTCTAGAGTCATTAAAATGAACTTATTCTGGGTGCCAATGGATGATCATCAAAATCCCCTTTTTATTATTCTGGTTGCTGTTGTGTCAAAATTTAAGTTTTTCATGCAACAGGACTCACCAAGCTGAGAAATTAGTCATCAGAATGTGCAGTTCTACAGGTAATAGTGTGGTATGACCTTCGGGAGTGTTACATCATACAATTTAAAGAAAACTGTAAAAAATTCCCCATAGAAAACGGTTTTGGTGAAACAGGTAGGAAAACCCCGCCCCCTTTGGAGCTCTATATCTCAGATGTAGGTCACAGTAGAAACATGAAATCTTCCGCGTGTGATGATCAGACCCGTCAGACAGCTGTTTGAGTCTCACTGTTTAACCTGCGTTCCTGTTTGTCTGTCAACAAGTAGAACTCAGGTGTGTGGTTGCCATGGTGACCAAAAGGAGCCCCTGACAGCACATTTCTTTTGGTCTTTGTTGTCTTTACACATTTTATTCAGTTTGTATGTCAAAAAATTAGCTAAAAACGAGTTAAAAGATCATGTTGGAATTTCAGGTAGTGCATTCCAAGATTCTAACCCCCCCATCTAAAAAAAAAAAATCTGAATTTTTGGCACAGAATTCATGATATCACATCTTTAAACCTCCATATTTCCTCCCCCTGCCAAGTGTTTGTAGTGCTGTGGAGAAATGAGCTGTTCTGACGGGAAGATGGCGCCACAGTCCAGAATGTGGGTCACATGTGGAGCAGCAGCAGACGGCCTCCGTTCAATCTCTGAAATTATATGTTCTATATAAATGTGATATATTTGAGTTTTTTGTTGCCTAAACAGACTAAGGAAGGATTTAGAAATGTTCATTTTTCATGCGGTGATGAATCTTCAGATCTTTGTAACACGGAGGTGAAAAATTTTCAGTCTGGGCTCTGCATCCTGCTTCATCCCCCACCTCGCCCACCTCACCCACCCCACCCCACCCCCTGCTCTGCACCAGAGTGTGGTCCTGCTTCTTAATGAGCTCAGGCACCTCTGCTGCCATCACAGCCACACCATCTGTAGTATCCACCAGCGCCGGCTGCAAGGCCCATTGATCACAAGCACATTCTTTTTTTAAAGCTTCCAGTGAGCACATCACATCCAAAAATGTAAAAACCACGACAGTTCGAACTCAACAAACCAAAGAGAATTTTAAAAATGTTTTTACTGGGTGATTTTGGCACATCTTTTTTCTTTTGGTGCAGCCAGTAAAGCAGAGAGCCACAGATGTCAGACGCTGGATAAAGAGGCTCTCTGTGAAGCAGAACTAATGCCAGATCTTTGTGTATCCTCACAGGTATGTTGAATGTGTGTGAGAGCGGCTGTCCTCCAGTGTCTCATACAGAAACCTCAACCTGAACTTATGGGAATAATGAAAGGACTCATTTAGACTGGTCAGGCTAAATATCTATGAAATCACAAGAATTCAAGTATGTTTGTTCTACAACAAAATTAAATGTTTTAAGGTTAAATTCTCAGGTTATTTGACAAGGAAATGAATTATTACAGATGTTTTCTGATGCAGAGCTCTGACTGCTCGGTCTTGTTTTTGTCTGGTATCACTGCTGCATCTGCAGTCTGTGTTTACAGGTTCTGTAATCTCACAGCGCTGTGCTGCTTTTGCTTCTGACTGATTTTAAATATACTACACGCATTTACTGCATTTTCTTTTGTCTTTATTCATTTTTATTTCTCCCGGACCTGAACGTAGACATTATTTTGTTAGCGCTCGTATTAGTAGAAGCACCAGTTTCTCAGAGTTCTGCATCTCAGCTGATTACTGAACCAGAAATATTTAGTTTACTAACTGACTAATTACAGCAAAGACTGAATTTCAAAAAGTCTCCTGATACATAAGGACATGTAAAGGATACCTGAATAAAATCCTCATTTTCAATGACCTCCTTCAGTAATCAATAAACTCCTGGCATTTATTAATAGTCCCACGAGTCCTCTGTGATGACGAGGCTCCTTTGTTCATTCCAGGTGAAGCATGAACTAGATTTTTTTCCTGCAGAATTTACATTTTAATCTCTTTTTTCTGAATCTTTCATTGTAGTTGCATCACTGTGTGTCTGTGTGAGCATGTGCAGGTTCAGCACATCTGTGATTAAGAGGATGTCAGATCTTCATCTCATTTCCACTACGTTTAGATTTTACTGTCAGACAAATATCAGATGAAACACAAGCAGAATTTAAGACTCTGTTTATGTTTTTTCTTCAGCCATCGCTGCCTTTTTGTGTGAGTTCATATTTCTGTGTTGCACCTAGTAGATTTTTATTCATTATTATTTCTGTGCAGTTATAGCTGCTACAACTCTGGACCTTAATGATCAATCTAAAGGACGAGAGTGGTGAAAACATTTTAATTATATTTAATTAATTATATAAGATGAATCTTTCCCAAAACAGTTGATTTTGAAGCTTCAGGTCAGATAAAGTCCCATCTGGATGCTTCAACAGGAAACAGATGTCAGAGAACTTGTTTTTCAACCAGCATCAGATTCAAACTATAGTAAAGAGATTTTTATTTAAATAAATTCACACATATAATTTAAAAACAATATTTCAGAAAACATAAAACTGGAAAGAGAGTCAAATTTTAATTGACCTCATCCAGAGTTCAGTCTGACTCACCTTTAAGTGTTCAGCCAGTGGAAACGTGCAGCTCATAAATCAGCTGTTTTTTAGAGTTTCTTTAACTGCAGATGGCAGTTAAATGCAATAAAACTGTTAAACTAAAGAGTTAAAATGTTGTCAGGTTGATAAAAGTCACTCCAACAGCTCAGTTTGGTAACTGATCCCAGTTTGTTTCTTTGTTTTCTACTTTTCATGAAGTAGAAAACTGGCGCAGCATCAAGACAAGAGCTCCAGAAGACTTCAGAGCTCCTCATGGTGTTAAGAAAGGAACAGATGTCTTCGACAGGCACAAAGAAAGATTTACAACCTTCTTTAGACAGAAAAAGAAACCCTGATGTTAGCATCAGTTCTCAGTATCAGTGATGGACTGAGAACTGATGTGTAGTACTGAATTACTCCTGATAATATAATATACAACTTGTACATCTGGGTTAATAATACTGAGTGAAACAAACACGTTTTATTACACATTCTGCTTCCAGATGATGTTTCTCCTGTTAAACCACTGAAAGTATCTGTGGCACAATTAAACACCAAATATGACAAAAAAGGCCATAAAGTTTAAAAAAAATATAAGTATTATTTTCCGAGACAAACCTGATTTAAAGCAGTACAAAATAACTTTTATAAATTTAAGCTTTTGAAACTTGTCTAAGTGGATAAATGTTCAAAACGTGTTCAGCTAGACGTCACTCTCGTCCCGTCTGTGGAGAAGATCATTACTAAATTCAGTTTAGTTTTATAATCTATTTTTCAGCTTATTTTTAATTTAAATGGCAGTAAATTACTGTTAAAAATGGAGAGCACAGATCGTTGATGTAGTTTTGATTTGGGATTCAGCTTCAGACCTGGTCATCTATGCAGTATCTTAGCAACCGTGGCTGAGTTGGTACGTTTCCTTGAATGCACCACTGTCACTGCTCAGTATAGCGGCTCATGGGTCGAGAAGTCAGGGAAGCAGGTTCAGTTCACATCTTAGAAGCAGATCTGACATTTTACCACTCTGAGCACACTGAGGAGCCGTTAGAGGAAACAAAAGGCACATGGGTCTGTGTGTGTGTGTGGTATTTAATATTTAACACACTGTAGAGGTGGACAACATCATTATTCAAATAGCTTTTTATGTATTTTGAGTTTGAAAGGATTTCAGTTTACTTCTTATTTCTGCTTATACTTAGAATGTCACTTGTTTCACACTAAACAGACACTGTTTGTGTCGCGCTTCACAAAAACCAGGTCAAAGTTCAGTTCTGACAGATCACATCTAAATTAGTTCATGTTCATAATTCTCTGTTTTGATTTTAAACTAAATTACTGGTCTAAAAAGGAACTATTTAATTCTTTTTTTAGGATAAAGATTTTCACTAAAAGGTCGTTGTTGGCAGATGATGGTAAAGGTGAGTTGGAATATTTTAAGCTTCTTTAATTATCTGCGTTTTGCTCTTCAGTTCCAGTTCTTTAGGTGTTTCTCCAGTTGTTTCTACTCACATATAAAGTTTCATTTCATGACCAAACTCCCAATAAAGCTGCTCTTATTTACAAAGTTTTCTGTCACTGAAATGAGAGTAAAAATATCTGCCATTTTGACTGAAAAATGTCCACTTGGGATTTTCTAAACTACTACTGTTATTACTGAATTTCCTTTAAACAGAATCTAATTGGACAAAAATTCTATTTACATAAAATAATTCTAGGATCTCGGCTGTTTTCAGAGGATCGGATGGAAAGTTTAAAATGGCTCAGTGTTTCAAAGTTTTCTCTAAATTGATGTTGTTCTTTTCTTTCTGTGAAGTAAACCACATTTCGGACTCTCTGTGTAGTTCACTCCAGCAGGTGAGAGCAGAACCAAACATGCAGGTAACTAAATGTTCAGCGTTTATAGTTTAGTTTAAAACGACAGAATAATCGCTGATGTTTATGATCCTGACTCTGCAGCACAGACGCTGCTCTCAGTGGAACATGTTGCAATTCTTTTCTGAATAAAATGACAATAATTTGTTTTAAAGCATAAAGAATATTGTTTCATCTTCCCTGGTGCTGGAGCTGCATCCTTCCTTTGCTCTGTGGGTTCCAGTCTTTTCTCTCCATAAACAATTTTTATAGCCATAGACTCAAAAAAAATGTTTTTGTAAAGTCAAACTGATGGTTATTGTTTTCTTGCTGCAAATAAATTTAGCAACAGGTACAAATTGTTGTAATGAGAGGTGAAGTGGACCCAAATGCAGGTAAAGAAACGGGAAACAGGAGTGTAACCCTCCCAAAAAACTTTTAAAAATGAAAAATAGGAGCAAAACAGCTTACAGAAACCTGCAGGATGAGCAGGTAGAACACAATGAAAAGCAGGGACGGAAGGTAGGAAGTGACGGTTTGGGTAAGAATTCAACATTAGCACAAAATGATTCACAAAACTGAAACCAAAGAACACAAATACAGTGAAACCTGGTGAAATAATCAATGAAATGGAAACACATAATCCAGACCCTCATAATGAAACATAAAGTCACCAGAACCTGAACCGGAACCTGTTCCAACCAAGTCTAGTTGCTGTTTATTTTAACATTGAGTGTTTAGAGTCAAGTGATTTACAATCGACAGCATCATACAGAGGATAGTTATTCATCAGCCTGTTTCAGCTGGAACACGTTATATTGACTAAATAAAACAGTAGATAACCTTGTGTAGCTTGTTATCGTTTTGAAAATGTTTCTGTGTGTTTGTTGGGGGTGTGCGGCTGCGCTGCTGTCTGCCGTGAAGGAGAACTGGGATGAATAATAAATGCGGTCTGAAGTTTGGATCCAACGTGTGTGGACTACTGAGCAGCGCTGAGGCCATTCTGCTGCTCGGCTGAGTCGATGCCAATGATAAGATTTGGGGGGGGGGGGGGGGGGGGGGG
>SSNP01000169.1:536487-581497 GCA_006937955.1 Pachypanchax playfairii
GGGGGGGGGGGGGGGGGGGGGGGGGGGGGGGGGGTGCATTAATGAATTGGAGGACCAGTTCTGGTCTGCACTCCCCTCCCTCTGCAGTGATCCGTCTCCCTTTTCCTTTTCCCATCTCTTTCTTTTTCAACTAGCGCGCCTCGCTCCAGCCAGCCTGCGGCAATGTGAGCGCTGCCATGGCAACGAGGACCTGCCAAGGACCTCAGCAATGGAGAGAGAAAGTTAGAGAGAGTGAGGGAGAGAGAAGGGAGGAGGGTGCAGCTCATCAATGTCCCCTCTTTCCCTCCCCCACCAAAGCACACGCACAGAAACACAGTCACAATCTTCAAGCATGCAGCTGAAAGCACAAACATCAGAAAGATCTCCAACTCCAAATCTGCAGCAGGGAAACCGAAACTCCAGCAGCTGCTTTGTTCGGCTCACTTTTCTGTTTACACACTTTCCTACAACTATAATCAATATTTTTACTGCACAGCACGATAAACAAACGCTCAAATGAAGATGAATCTGATGAATTATTTTTACTCTGAGTCCTTGAATCAGACAGAGACATTGTTTAAAAAAGGGGGTAAAAGCTGCATCTGGGGAGCAAAATGGAGTCTGTTTGCTGATGGTTTATTAATAAGTTGAATACAACCTTTGCAGAAAGTCCCAAATCTGATAAAAAGACAGAAGAGTTTGGCTCCAGGTAAAGATTCATGTGAATGAAGTCAGATTTGACATTTAATTGAGTTTTCACTAGTCAGTCTATTTCATTATAAAATAAAGATGAGATGAAAACGTTTCCTGCACTGATTAAACATTTTCCAGCCTTTTTTTCAGCCAATCAGAACGTCTGCTCAGTTTAATTGAAATGCATCTATAAGTAGATATATGAAGCTTCTGAACAAACTGATTTGCACATCTTTTTCTTGTATCTCAATGTTCTTCCACATTCAAGTGTCTCTCTCTGTGTGTGTGTGTGTGTGTGTGTGTGTGTGTGTGTTGTTTCTGTTAGACGTAAAGCTGCCGCAGCCACAACCCTCCTCTCTCCAACAACTTGACTGCATACTAATGTTTTGGTATGACGCACCTCTCATTCCTTTTCTTCCTCCCTGCAAATCAACTTCCCTCCCTGCGTTCCCTCACCCTCACCCCCCCCCTCGTCTCAATTATTTTCATACGTCTGCCTCCTTGTTTCTTCCCACCCTTCCTCCCACCTCGCTCTTCATATTGTGTGGCAGCGATATGGCACAGAGCTGCTGTGGGTACAACCCACCCACCACCTCTGCAGTGACAAATAGGAATTCAATCACATGGGACGTAAAGATGGAAAAGAATCCAACAGCAGCAGGAATGTGAAATCAGAAAACTAAAGCAGATCGTAACCTATTATTTTATTTATTACAAAGTTTGAAAATGCCAGCAAACAGGTTTAACTGACCTGTTTGAGAGAATTTGTCCTTTTATCAAATAAACACAAATGTTTGTTCCATGTTTGAATGAACAGCAAATCATTGTAAAGGCACAAATCTCACCTCAGAGAAAGTAAAAATGGTGACTCACCTGTCATGAAACAGACTTTTTCAATCCAAGTGAAATTATTTCTGACTTTCAGCTGTTAAATCCTTTGTAGTTTTAAAAGAAAGAGCTTAAATGGGATGGATTCTTACTCAGTTAAAGGATGTTTGAGGTCTTATTTTTGTGCCCAGTGAATGCTGAACGTTTGTTTTACTGAGGCAGAGATTAGATTTTATAGATTTTAGGATTTACAGCTTCCCTCTTCTTTCTTTCTTTCTGTCTTTTTGCAGCGATAAAACCTTAAAAACAACAAGTTGGAGGAAGAAAACAAGTTGTCTTTAGGATGTAGTTTGTCTTTTAGAGTCATAAAGCTTAAAGCTTCTTCTTCTATAGTTTTTTTTGTCTTAATCATTTCAGACCGCTGACAGACAGCAAGTCAAATGTTAGAACAGTAAACGCTATGTGAGACAGTGTGATAGGCTGCACGGAGAATCTGTTGCTAGGCTCACTGTGAACAAACCAGTCAAGTCTGACATATGTTATCAAAGCAGCCCTCTTAGCAGCTTGCAGCAGTTGCCATGGAAACCCCAATGCCATTTCCCCCATTGTTTGGATATCTTGAAAGCTTTTTTCAGTCTCGGTATATGAAAACCTTGGCAGTAAGAGCTGGGTTGGTGCAGTTTGTTCGTGTGTGCAGATTCTGAGTTTGTGTTTAGATTTAATGTGAGAATCTGTGTGTGTCTGTGTGAGAGAAGGATGTGCGTGTCTGTGGGTGTGTTCATGTGACTGTGAACAGGTCAACCTCAGTGAGAGGCAGCGACAAAGAAGCTCCTTCACTTGACCTTCACAGCAGATGCAGACATGGACGATGTGTGTGTGTTAGCAGGGTGGAGCTGGAATCATTAAAAATGATCCGAAAATCATGTAATTTATGTTTTAATTAAAAAGCAGCAACAAAGTAACAAAATCACTCTATTTTTACCATAAAAAACTAAAGAATAAAACGTAATAACAGATTTGTAAAAGATCCAGTAAATGTGCTAATAATAAACATCCAATAAACCGTAAAATCAGCAAAAATTCTGATCATATGATTATTTATTATGTTCAGCATCATTTCTTTGAATCTGATGAATTATTATTGCAACATCACATCAGTTGGGTAACACTAACCTGTCTCACGACAGTCTAATCCCAGCTCACATTCCTTATTAGTGGGTATGTTTTTATGTTGAATTACTGATGAACAGAAACTCTTGTGGGTGCAGCTGCTTGTAGATGTCTCACCCTGTTTCTCAGGAAATCTATGGTCTCATTTCTTCAGTCATTAACCTCAGATCATTACTGTAAGTCAGGACTGGGACACAGATCAATCACTGAATCCAGAGTTTCACCTTCAGGTTCTTCACTGATTGCTTCAGAACTGCTGAGGATGCAGACACGTATCTGCTTAGCTCTTCAGTTCTGTCTCACCCGGACTCCATTATGAAACAGGACACTTTTTATTTCCCTACATGAAGCTGTGTGACATTACACATGCAAATAATCACTGCTGAAGTGTGCACATCAGTGATAACGCCTCCATTTTCTGGCCTTCTGGTTCCTGCAGGTAGCTGGTACCTTTTCACAGAGGTCACAGGGCGAGAGGCGGGGCTTCACCTGCACATGCTGAAACAATCAACCATTCACACACATGCTGATCTAGGACCCGTTAAGTTTTACCAGTTAACTTAACATGCATGTTTTTAGTCTGTAGGAGTATCGGGAGAAAACCCACACAAAAGTTCCAGGAATTGAACCCCAGACCTCCTCCTTGTAAGGCAGTGATGCTAACCAGCTGTTCTCTTGATGTTTACAAATCAGAACAAACAAAACTCAACACTGAATTTAGATCATATCTGCACTTTGATGGCCATCAGCGATGAAGTAAAACATGAAATTTGTTCCATATCTTTTCTTTAATCCTGATTTGACTGATCCAGTTATCACATGTTTGGGAACAAAATCGTTTCTCGCTGCTGTCTGAGGACGATGATTTGTCTCTTACAGTTACATTTTGTTGGATTTACAAATAAAAACATAATTTAATTCTGTCTCAGACTTTTATTTGTCTATGGTATGCAGTGAAATGCTTAATCTAGAAAGAGATTTTTGAGCCCCTCATGTTGTTTCACATGTTTTTTTGGTATTTATTTGACTTTATATTTGTTCAGCATAAAGCTTCATATTTAGTTACATATTTTAAGAATTTTTCTTCATAGTGATTTATGTAAAAATTGTAACTAGCAGATGAAAACATCAGAGGGAAACGAGAGATGAATCCTTTTTAAAATGTGGAAAATGTAAAGACGACATGAGTCTGTGTGAAAGTAAAGAAACCCAGCTGGCTCAACGGTCTGGTAAAAAACAAACAATTAAACATGAACACTCGACCGTGAGGTCTATGTCTAAATGTGTGATCTGATGAGGAAAGTCAAACTAAACACAATAAGGTTTGATGCAAATTGTTGAAATGAAATGACAGTATTTTTTTTTGACCTTCGTCTATCTTTGCACTCTTATTAAAACCCTGCTGTTCGCAGTAATCCAAACTGGGACCGCGCTCTATATGTTATATAACTATCAGAAATGGGTCAGCATGATGAGAATAGTGTTGCTTCCTTTTTTATACTCAACGTTATCTGCACTTAGTTCATTTCCAAAGAGGTTAAACATGATTGTTCATATGAAAGTGGTTCGTTGTGGGTTCTTGTAAATGTAATAAAATGAAACATAAAGTGGATTTTTTGTACATTTCTTCCAGATAGTTTGTCAGAGGAGAGACGTGTTGCTTCTTTGTCTTTTCCTCTGTGATAATTGGGAGGCATTTCAGTGGCTTTTCAGAATCTGTTGCTCCATAATCTGACTTATGTAAAGAGGATTTAGCTGACACTGAGTGTGTTGCATAAATCGTCTTTTTCAATTCTAACTGTTGATGCAGAAAACTCTGCAGCTTCTCCAGGCCTCCATCTGTACAGACCAACGTACCTACAGTTGAGCTTTTACCTGAACAACAAGCAGCTCAGTCTGTAATGACATCATTTCATTTTTCTCACTGTGCAGCCAGATGTTGGAGTTCCAGCTGTCTTCATGGGCATTTTGATCAGGCATGGCCTCAAAAACTAAGATGAAATCAGATGCATTTAAACGGAGGACTTTAGTTGGAATGAGACTTAGTGATGGTAAATTTGTTGTTCTAAAGATCTTATTTATTGGTGTTGTTGTTGCAGGTTTGGAGGAGCAGGTTCAGGGAGCCGAGGAGCCAATCAGAAGAGTCCAGAGAAGAGAAAGGAGTGTAGAGTCTAAAGAGGTGAGTATGACTTGGAGAGGCAGAGTACAGATTTATTACTGCATTGTTTTTAGAAACAGGAGCTAAAATGTTTGTGTTGTTTTATAGAAGAAGAGGGTTAGGGTCTGTTGGTATAGGATCTTAAAGATGTGGAAAGACAGATTTGGGCTTGTCTTGAGAATGAGACCCAGTGTCAGTGAGATTACGTCATAAATACAGATGAAATAAAAAAAAATGAAATGAGATCATTTTTGCTGGATTTTAGATCAAAACCTTCAGGTCACATCTTCCCGGCCTGGAGGGATAAAAGCAGTATCATTTGAATTTCTTTCTTTCAGGGCACTTCTCCTGATCAGATTATACAGTTATTAAATGACCAGAGATCATAATGACTTAAAAGCACCAAAGATGACTGAGATTCAAGGTCATTTTAAGTTCAACGAACTACTAAATCCGTCTTGAATCTCACTCAGTCATGACATTTATTAGCTTCTTACTTCTGCCTATTTCTGTCTTTTGGTGTGTTGGAATAATGACCGATAGGAACAGTAGAGCAGCAAAATAAGGATAAGAGAGAACATGAACAAAAAGAGTGATGAGGGAAATAAAGGATGGAAACTATGGAGGTAGAGAAGAATAAAGGAAAGAGAGAGAAAACTAGAAGACAGAAAGAATGAACAGAAATAACTTAGTATGTTTGTCTGATTCTGTTATAAAACATTTCTTATTTAAATAAAATCTTAAATAATGGTTTGGTGATAAAGTTTACCCAGTGCTGGATAAACAACAACACTTCTTAATTTCACTCTTTTTTTTCATTTAAACATATTTTTTAATTCCTTTAAATCAAATGTTCCCAAACGTTTCAGTTTCCGACCCACAAAACAACAACTGCAGAGATTTGTGACCGTTCCTGTTGCTTTGGATTCCCATCATGTCCAGCACTGATGATGACTACAGTATAAACACGCCACGCTGAAGCATGTAGAACGTTTAGAACACAACATTTACTCTCGTGTCTCTGTTAGATGTCCCAAACATGAAAAGTGAAAAAGATCACGGTTTTGTTGAGAAACTAGATAGACCAACATGTTTTCATAGTTTTTGTGCCTGTTGATTTTGGAAAGCAAACAGCTGTGAGAGAAAGAAGTTTATTTTGTGTTTTTTGTTGTCCTGCTGTGCAGCAGCCGGAGGCGTTCAGAGGAGTCAGACTGATGTGGTTTTTCTTTTTTCTCTGGATCTCTTCTATACATCACACGAGGTCTAATGTTCCCTGACAGGCATCACATGATGTGTTAGGGGTCTTAAAAACAGGTAGAAGGTTTAACCTGCAGGGTGGAGGTGAGCGTGTTGAGAGGCATCAACACTGGGATTAAAAATGACTCTGTCGGCCACCTGCGGGGGGGGGGGGTCTTCTCACCAACACTTTAAATTATATGACAGGATTACTCACATCTGGATGGCTTAAAAAATATAAAGAAAATTAATAATAAAACATCTCTTGTACTTACTGATCCCAGCCCCCCACCATGCAAACACAAGCAACATTTTTCTGAATAAAAAGTAGCTCAGATCATTTTTGCAGGTGTTCACGCTGTCCGTTTAAATAGAATTGTTTTTCTAATACATCTAGGCCTACCTGTAATCAATTATTTGATGTTTGAAGACACCATGATTGTGTGCAGATGAGCACGTGGGACTTTGAACCACATGACTCTCATGTGTAACATCTGGATCCAAAAACACAACAAAGCAGCACCATAAACATGATGTCACAGCTTCAGTACATATAGATGGAGAAGCTCAATTATTAACTATGTTAATGCAAATGTATTTCCCTCGGCTATGACTTTATCTGATTTTATCTTATATCTGATTATTAGAAACATCTTTTTCACAAAACAGAGAAACAAGACATTCGTAGTAGATGCTGCTTATAAAGAACTTGTGGTGATACATATTTTAAATTACAATAAAAAGATATTTACACATTTACAGTAACAATGTTTGTTTTTAAATGCTGCTTAAGGGCAGCAGAACATGTTAGCTAAAGCTGGTACACACTTTATTTGTAATGTATTCCTGTATTCAGATTGTGTAATTATACATTATCAGATGAAAATAGCAGCACTTTGAGTTATTTATTTATTTTTTTCATCTAAAGTTAATGGCTGAAGCTGAATTTTGGACCTTTGGAGCACTGTGCTGCTTTCAGAGTGCAGAGGGCTGCTGGCTTCTCGCTAACCGAGGACAGAATAATGTGTCCTTGTGGATTAGTGTGATTTGCAGGCCTGGAGGTGAAGAAAGGTTATTACTGTAAAAATAGAATGACAGCTAAAATAACAAACTGTTTCTATGGACATTCTTAAACTGGAACTCAGCAGCTTTGTGCCAAATATAAAGCAAACCATGGGTGGGTTTGTCACATCACCAAATACGTTCCATTTAATGTTCATACCAACAGTTAATTAAGAAATGTCCCAGAATTTACAATGACAAGCTGTCATATCCAAATATACTGCACTGCACATATCTGAGCAGTTTTTATTGAACCTAACATGTCGTCGACGAACATACTCAGTCCTGAGTTTCATACCGGCAGCGATGTTTACAGCTCGAGTAGAATTTGGGAAATGCAGGAATGACCTCACTTTACTGTGAAAACTATTAATAACTGGCTCAATATGGATTTTCATCTTATTTGCGTCAAAATTGAGCAATGTGTTGCATTTGTTATTAAAGTCAACAACTGACATATTGTAATAATTTTAGATTTTGCAAACAACAACAACAAAAAGTACATTTTGATCCAGTTTGATTTTTTTTTTTTTACTCACCTGTGTTCTGTTACCTGTCTCGTTGCTGTGAAAGCCTCCTGTAAAAGTTTCTCTTGAACAATTGAAGAATAAAACTAAACATGATTCGTTATGAACTTATTTAATTTGTAGTTTGACGTAACTTGATTATTGATTTTTTAAAAATCTGTCTTAGATGTATTCAAGTCTCTCATAAAGGAGTGTGTTTGGAAGATTACCTGTAGATGCTGCCTGTTTGGTCTTTGTGCTAATCTGTTCTCGTCAGCCCACGCAGCAGCTCTCGATGCTTCTGCTGCAGCAAAACACGACTTGTTTTCCACTTGGATCAGAGTTCATCATGCACAGCTGCTCGGAAGGATTTTTATGAATACAGAGCAGAGAAAAATCCTGCGTGTTAGAATGTGTGGGTGTCAAACTTAATCTGGCCTCTTTATATACAGAGCCAAAGGATGTCACTGATACTTTATATTCTTTATTTTTAGAAGATCATGTTTTGAATGGTGGATGTGTCTTGAGATGATGACATCATGGTGTCAGTTTATCTGTTGGGTGAGATTTCTGCAGCTGGATTGAACCAACATTAGGAGGTGAACACCTGGATCAGGGAATAACCTTCATCATCACTTAAGTGTCTTACCTGAGATGCAACAAGTTTAATTTCTCTTATTCCAAAAAGAGACAAATAACAAGAGAAGAAATGCTGCAGGGTATAAAACGTTTTTTTTTTTTGAGGAAATAAATAAGAAAGAGATAAATGACAAGTTCCTTTCATGCAGAATAGAAAAACAGTAGTCAAAAAGAAGAAATGCTTAACTGAATCTTTTACCACCCACTGCAAAACCAGACACACCAAGCACGTTCTCGCTCCCCCTTTTACTGTAAAAACGTATTTATTAAAGCATTTATGTCCCACAAAAAAACAAACAAAAAAAAAAACAAACCAAACAACAGCTGCAAAGATTGCAGAACACATCATGTACCATAAAATTGATAAAATAAATTACTGTACACACTACAGTGCTTTTAAATCACATGTTTTAGCGCTGCAGTTATGAAATATTTGATAAATAAAAACACATTCAGTAATTCTCATTTATGGCACTGATATCAAATATTTGTATGTTTGAATTAAGAATGTTGCCACAGCAGAAAAAAAAAAGAAAAACAAACGGCTTTAATAATTAATTAACTGGGATTGTTGATGGTAGGTAAATTATGGATGAAAATGTTTTAGATAAGTTAATATTTGGATGTTGTTTTATTTTAAATATGCAGCATTAAAAACGTGAGATTTTTCTGATCTCATCTGCTGCAGGACAAAAAGTTCATTTCTGACTTTAAATCCTCTTTTGATTTACTGAAGTTTTTATTTTAATCCAAAAAATATATCTCCACGTCAACACACATAATCAAAACAGTAGTTTTTCCCAATTTTTGTTACTAGAATTCTCTTCATACCTAGAAATTGGTCTGAATTTCAAAAAATATTGTTTCTGTATATTTTCAGATTTGTGTAAAAATAGAGTTCTGTTTGTCCATAAACATGAAGTTTTATTTCAGGTTATTTGATATGAAAAAGTTTAGCTCTGAGTTGTTCTGCTGGTACTGACACCGTTTCATCCATGAATCTCTATCTTATTTCGACAAATTAATAAAAAGTAATCTGAACATTTTGTCACAGCTGATTTAGAAGAAATTTCAACCCAAATTTAGGTCAAACAAAATAAAAGTTCTGATGTTTTTAACCAAAAGATTCTGCTTCTGTTTAAAAAACAAGCTGCTGGACTAAATGCACCAAATCACAGCTTCACATTAAACTGATGATGCATTTATGTTGTTTTTTCCAACAGAAATGATTTCCAGACTGCAGCTTTGACTAAATCTTCCTCCTAACTGTCTTTTTAATTATACAGTGTCCCTCAGCATGTGAATCGCTGAGGATTAAGAGATTTTCTTTCTTCTAGATTTCAACATCTGCTGTTTTTGTTGGCGACAGCTCCACCACCTTCAGACGTAAAGCTGCTGGTGACGATGGCAGACGGTGACATACATTCAGAAAGACAAAGGTGGAGAAAGACACAGCGGGAATTAAATGGTTAAACTTTGCAAACATTCTTTAAGGAAATGTGTGACCTGAATAAAACTGAATGAGGTTGAGTAATTCCTCTTCCTCCTTCATGATGAACCACCGGGATTCATTAGCTCAACAAATTTCTAGTTATTTTATTGCACTTCCCTCTGAAATTGAATGTGACTGCTGTAAACCTCATAGAAATAAGGCCATATCTTATATAGTGTCCTAAAACCTCAATGATTTCCTTCTCAAACTTCTCTTTTCATGAAAACATCTTCTAAAGAATTAAAAGCACTTTTTAATACTATTTTTTATGTTTGTCCTTTAAAAGTCACGTTACAAAATGAGATTTTATTTATTGTTGAAGACTTTTGTTTGTTTCAGAAAAAACAAAATAAACATTTTTTATGATCTGCCAGAAACTGCTATAACTGTCCATACACTCAAGAAACAAAGCAAAAAAAAAAAAATATATATATATATAATGAAAAATGTGATTTACTGATAGAAAACTCAACTTAGTGACTCACAGCTGCACTGATTTGGGCTGCATGTGCACTGGATTCACATTTTTAGATTTTCCAATTTTTTTTCATAGCTCCTTCAAATAGAATTCATAACAACATCCTGGGAGCATCTCCTCTGAGATTCATTTAAATCCATTTATAGAATTTAGACAAATGAAGGAATGTATATAAAATTATAAAAATGATGAAGAAGGGAATCTGCTGGTGTATAGAACTATCAGCGATCGCTTCGTGGCTGATAACCAACAAACACAAGATACATTAGAATAAGGAGTCCCAGTTAAAAAGCAGAGGCATTTCTTTGGCACAATGTGAATAATTTAATGACTTTTCCTGTTTGTGATGGAAATATTATTTTTTTCTTTAACTTTTGGAAGTTAATAGTAAGTGAGAGAAAGCAGCAGCAGCAGCATCCGAGTGCCCCAGTTTCAGACTGTGCTCTATATATCGATGGCGGACCTAAAGAAGCAGCTAGTTAATCATAGAAGCTGTCTGACGAGCTCCTCTGGGGCTCACGCAGCCACTGTATCTCTACAAACTTTAGTCTTCTGCACAAAAGTAGGGCATCAGTGACAGAAATACACTGAAACATCTCCGAAACATCTGGAGACTTTACGAGCTGTTTGGTTTGTAATAATAAACAGAAAAACATATAAATTATTATTTGTTTAACCTCTTTCAGAGCAGTGAGTAACTTACCTCCTTTATCCTCAAAGATCTCTCTGGTTTTAGTACAAACTACAAAACTTCTTAAAGTTGATCTAAGGCACAGTATCATCCATCTGTGAAATTTATAACATCATTCAGATAAACACACTTACAGAGACTATTTAGAGTTTTTTAACCCACTGATGTGTATGAAAACCTGAAGTTTTTTTTTTTGGAGGAAGAACTGCTGTCAGATCAGATGATTCTGTTGGAGTTGAGTGAGAAGCAGCGTTTTCTGAGTGAGCGAGCTGGTAAATACAACTCTGACATTAATAGTTCTAAATTATATTTTGCTTTTAATCCTTCATAACCACAAAAATCAAACCCTTGGAAAACCATCTATTATGGTCACAATCTGATTTAAGATGTTTTGATTGATTAAGATGCCGCAGACTCAGTGTTGGACTTTAATGGATTCTGAAAGCTTTAAACCTTGTTTGCATTTTATAAACGATCGATGTGGCGTATGTTTTAGTGCCCTATACTCCTGAATGATATCAGGACCAACAACAACAACCTCTAGGATGAATTCCAAATAAAAACAACTAGTGAAATTTGAGCAACACTATATAAATATATATAGATGTACTACATCTGCTCAGTTTGCTGTAAAGGAATTTCACAATTCTGTTTTTGACAAAATAAGCTTCAAGTGATTCTTCTTAGCTTCAAACATATCAAGATGGAGGCTAAACAGTAAACATTAGCCTTAAAATCAGCTGACCGACAGAAGATTACCTCTTTTATTCTCTAGTTCCGGTTATAGCAGGAGTAAAAAAGCTGATTTAACATGTCATAGTTCAACTATGTGGCTTTAGCAGCTGGTGTGAATCCAGACTGTCTTAGATTAAACAGTATTTATTAGTTTGTTCATGGTTTAAACTGTTCACACTAGCAAGCGGCCAAAGATCAAAGACTAACTGGAAAACTTCAGGTTTCTTATCTTACCAGCTGGTGGCTCGATTCTCTTCCTCAGTGAAACTTTTCTGACTCAGAAGATGTTGCTTCTTTGGCTCTCAACTTATAGCTAAAATGTAATTTATAAATGTAATAATTTCTTACTTCCAGCAGATCGACATCCAAAATGATAAAAACCATAAACTGTAAAATCTCCCTTTACATGTACCTGTAATGGTATGAGTACCTGGTGAAATTTTTTTCTTTAAATTTAGTTGCAACATCACTGAAAAACAGACTCTATTGGCTGTTAACTGACTAAGACAGTTTAATAAAATGTTTTGGAATATTTTGTTGAGTTTTAGCTGCCCGTGTGACCTGTGTATTTGTTTGCAGAGAGCTACACCATCTGAAAAGCACAACGTTTCCTTTAATAACACAAAACTGCTGTGATCTTCTCGCTGGAAGTCGGAGGAACTTCTTTAGTGGCGTATGGAGAGAGGTATGTGGAAGGAGAGTGACAAGTGGTTGGTCGGGCCATGCTGTGAACTGTGACTTCATTTCCCAGGGGGCTTTGCAACAACAGCTCAAAAAGCCGCTAGCCGCTTAGCCGATGACATGAAGAGAGCTGAGTCGGTTTGGCCAGAGGTCACAGGAGCTGACTGTGGAATCATGGTGGATGCAAAGGTGCAGGTACTGATCGGATGACTCTGGTGCACAGGAGGATTGTGGGTAGATGGATATGTCAGAGAGTTGAACCCCGCCCCTTCTTGACTGGGATGCCTGTCATAGGGAAGACGATGATTTGCAAAAGCGTGTCAAACCTGATTGTCTTTAAATGTTTTGCCTCTCTATCATAAAAGGCCAAGCCCTCTCCAAACCTCAGAGTAGCAGGCACCATGTTGGATGACCTTTAACCTTTAAAACTTACCTCTGATCAGTGAATCTACTGTGTTTTCCAAAGCTTTCAAAGTACGTCTCTTGGTTCTGACTTTACAAACAAATGTGTGAGGGCTTACTCCTTAAGACTAAAGATTTTAATTTGCTTCAATGGTTTATTTTACCCATAACCATGTACAAATAAACAAAACCTTTACAGCTTTGTATGGTCACACATTTAGCATTCATTGGTCCATAAGCACTCCTCACAGCGACATAAAACACTGTTGTCAGACACCGACTAATTTCTAGCATCGGTATCTTAATGTTGCACTGACGTCACAAATGTACCATCCATTCTAACAGTTTCATTGCAAATAAAATAGTCACATGCAATGACTGAAAAAAATTACATTACCTCATGTCACATAGAAAGTAAGCGAAAAGTTCCATTATTTAGAAATAAGTACTCTTCAGAGATTCGGCTCTCTTTTTTTAAGTCCTAGACATTCTTTCAACAGCGTTGTTGGTCTCATTTGGGTTGTAAACATTAGTTAGAGTGCCGAGCTTCATTCAGCTGGTTGCGTACCATCTCTCGGGAGAATTGGTCAATCGATGCTATCAATCAACTGATCAAGAAGAATTGGTCACTGGTCAATCAATCAAGGAATACAAAGATATTCTCATATAAGGATATGATCATCTTTGGGCTCAGTTTGGGGCAACAAGACACCAGTGAGAGACTGGAGAACAGACTGAACAGTAAATCTATATAAGACACCCTGAGATTCACAACTACGTCTCTTTCATCTGTCCTCCCTTCTTCCTATTCTTTCTTTTCCCTCTATTTCTTCTTCTAAGGAGCGGTCATGGTCAGGTGGGCGTGGCCTTGTCAGTTGGTGAACATGACTGATTGGTAGCTTGGTTTGTTGTGGTGGAAGCCAGTTGCCATGCAACTAACTCCTCTGTGGTTGGCATGGAAACAGGTTAAGGTGGATTCTGACCTGGTAAAGGTAGTATGCAGCACATACAGTAGTATGAACAGTAGAATGTAATATGCAGCTCTGGGGAAAAAAAAATCTTGAGTTTAAAATGTTTCAATGAATGAAATGAAGAAAGTAAGTGCACCTCATGGAAATGAAAAGTCCAGTTCATCCAAATTCCAAAAATGCTTTTGCGAATTGTAGTTTTTAGCATTGAAGACAAAGGTTTGACATGTCTGTCTCATAAATTTCTGTCACTTTCTTCAAAGAAATATAATTATATGTTTGTTGCATAACAACTACATCTACTTTCAACAGAAAAAGTAGTCCCATTAAAACTGTTCTCTGTGACGTCTGTGGAGTAACCAGAGCAACAGGGACACAATTTTCTTTACTGAAAGCTTCCTGTTGATGTTCTTTAAAGTCATGTTTTAATGTTGCGAGCAAAACTACAATATAAATTCCTCTGCTGTAGTTTTGGGGCAGAAATCAAAGGGACAGAAATGTTGAAACCTCAGGAAATAAAAACCTTTTTAGGTGAATCATTGAGAAACAACATGAGGTACACTTGTTATGAATAAGGCTCTGTTTGGACTGTAAACTCTTTAAATCTAATAGAGAAAATATCACATTTTTATGAAATGAAACCCAAAAAATAAAGAGTTGATTGAAATATTTATCCCCAGATCTGTCAGTATGTAACAGTAGATTGTGACAGTAGTATGTTATCGATGGAGAACATCACATGGGGCTGACGTGGTGTGCAGCAGAGGATGGCGCAGGGGTAGGCGGTAGTGGTGGACAGTGATTGGTTGATTTGGTTGGTCAGGTGATTGAAGGGGTTATGGACAGTCGAGTTGAGTCAGATCACATGATGAGGGTTTGCAGCTATAACGTCAGGAAGTTCCATCAGGAAGTATGGAAGCCTGACATGTTTTAGCTTTTGGTGGACACTGGACAGAACACCCAGTCCGAACCCCGCCCTCACAAAACCAGCAAGCACGCACACTCACTCCCACACACACTCACACATGCACGCTTTCTAACAGACATGCATCTACAGGTATGTTAGCAGACCCGCACACAGTCACATGCCCACACTTACCCACACATTTGCATAGACACACATATAAACACAGATCTGTTCTTCTGCATACGTTCATGAGATTACACACATTTTTCACACTCATGCACACAAACACACACTCGGTCCCACCCCAGACTTGCGATGTGTTACTGTGATGATGCAGAGTGTGGTGGAAGGTGAAGAATAAGACAACGGAAGACAGGTGATGCTAAAATGAACATTTATAATGACTGCTGTTGCTGTTGCAAAATAAGAATCCTTAAAAAAGACCTTATATATATATTAGCACTAGATTGCCCACTTCACTGGTAATCCACAAGTCAAGAAACACAACTCACTAGGTTTTTTTTTCTCTTTACAAACACAATGCTACAGTTACATTAAATATTCAATAATCTTTAAGTCAGTTAATGAATGTTGTTAAAAGCAACCACTAAAATACTAAAAATAAAAACAAAACAATAATATTAATTCACCTTTTTTCCAGTCATTCCCTTTTTCTTGTTGTGATGTTATTTAATAATAGTATAATTATAATAGTCTGAGAAATAAATAGCTCATGTGGTGTTCTCAGGGCAATGGGGCAGGCAGCATAAATCAGGAGTGGAGCTGAGAGCAATGCAATGAAATGGTGACGTCTAATCTCACGCAGTCACTTTAATACTTTCAAATGTCTCAAATGTCGAGGCGAAACATGGAGATATGATTCGAGTTTGGTTCTGCAGGGAGCAGGATGGTGCAGCGACACCTGCAGAGGTTCATCACTTCTAATCTATTCCGTCTTATGTAAACTAGGACTGTATTGCACAAAAGTTAGCAGCTCAGTCTTCTGGTTGTGACCTGGGAAATTTTTTTTCTTTCTTTTTAATTTTACTATTCACTTCCTGGGTTTCTCTCCAAAACAGAGGAGCTGAGTCAAGCTGTTGTCCATGATGATATGTCTCTAACACAAGAAAAATTATGGCTTGATAATAAAAAATACTAATGCCACTACAACTCACTGTTAGAAAACACCAACAAATGCACATAAACGAGCTGAGAACGGCTCGGACTAGTTCTCAAGGTTAGTATAGCTATCTGATGAGCACAGTTATCTAAAAAGTTTGCAAGCCAACATGAAAGCTAAACAGCGAATACAGCAGGTAAATCAACACTAATAACAACAGCACAGGGTAACACAGTAGAACTACCATCGGCTAATATACAGGCAGACCTAACTATCGGATTCAGAAGATGAAGAGTGTCATGATCTTCTACTGCATCCACTAGTTTCTCTTTATGCTGCCGGCCCCTTTCTGCTCAACACTTCTCTCTTTACAGCTTGGCAAAACTCTGACAAAAATATTTACAATGAGAGAGAAAAAAATGAAATTGTGGAGAAACAGTTGCTTAGTGTTTTTTTATCCTTTTTTGTTTGTCTGCATTTCCTTTTTTGAATTTTTTTTTTCACTTTCATGTTTTTTTTTTTTGTTCTTTTTTTGACTTTTATCGCAGAGGACTGTCCCCAATGATGAGCAACAAACAAACAAACAAAAAGAATCCAATCATATCAGCTAGCATTGCACAGTCTCAGAGAGGTTTTGGGGATGGAATGGAGAGTTATTGTCCAAAACAGTTGGATGAACACAGAAGGGGGGAGGAGGAGGAGGAGGAGGAGGAAAAAGGTCAATAAAGTTCATGAGGGGTGAAAGTTCAAAAAGTTCAAGAAGACAGAGGATGGCTGCGCAGCTGACGGTGCGTAAACACTCCCCACACCACTGCACGGGGGCGGTGCATGTGTCGGCGTGCGTGGTTTGGATGTTAAACGACAACAGAAAAAAAATCATCATTAGAAAATGGAGTTTTTGAATCTTTCCCATTGAGAAAAATCAAATGGAGCGAGAGCGAGAGGAGGAGGGGGTTACAGAGAAAGAGAGAAAAGAGGTGGGGGTACAGAGAGAGGGGGAGGTGAGGAGAGTGAAAGGTGCCCCCAACACTATGGCACACAATCAATGAAGTCCAACAGGCTGAAGAGATGACAGAATTAAGAAAGCAGCTGGCATGAGCGGTAGGACTTTTTGTTTTTAGGTAGGTTGAGAGGCAGGACAGTAGGTAGGTAGCCAACCTGCAGAGGGGTTAATCCTTGTCGGGTTTAGCTCTGTGGGGGGTGGTGAGGAGGAGGAGGAGAAGGTGGTGGTGGTGGGGGGCAAGGTGCTGTTCAGTTGAGGCGTCATGAGCGACATCATGTTATGAGGGCGGAGCATGCTGGCTTCATGGGTGCTTCCAGGATGGATGTCCGACACACAAGAACAACTCAAAGAAACGCTTGGAATGATAGTAGTCATTGTTGTTGTCATTTTTGTTTTCCTCTCTGTTCTATTTTGGCACTCGAGAGAAGAGACTCGTGGGAGGTGGAGGAGGAAAGTGTGAGTGTGTTTAGGCAAGGAGGAGGAGTGGGCAGTGAAAGTGCACAAAAGAGAGCATGGAGTGTGTGTTTTGTGTGTGTGTGTAGGAAGGGTAAACAAGGCTACACATAGAAATGGCATTTTGTTAAAACTGGTTTGGGTTAGAGCATACAATACAAATCAAAACCAGGAAACAAAGAAATAAATAAACAGAGCGAGAAGAAGAAACAGAAAAACAGTGATATGACAAATGCAGTCTACAGTTGCTGGTGCTTCAATGGGGCCCAAGTTTGGAAGAAGAAAAGGGACACAGGGGAGGGGTGGGGGTCCCATAACATGTTGTGAAGGTTGTTTGAAGAGGTGGGAGGGTCAGTGGTGGGTGTGGGTGGGAGTGGGTCAGTGGAGATAGGTGGAGTGGTGGAGGAAAAGGGGCAAAAAATGTAGAAGAGCCACAAACCCACTGAGAAGCAATGAGGTCATCTTGACAGCAGGTTGAGGTTAAGTTAACCTTCCTCTACACATCACAGTCAAATTAAAGAAGAACGTGGAAAAAATGACTGTCTAAATCGCAACGAAGACACCACAAGCACAAAGCTGGTCTAAAACGGACAAACCCAAAGAGAAGGACAGAAGGAGCATGCACATCTAAATACAAGGAACACCAACAGAAAGCTACGCAGCTACAGTAGTCTCGCACACTGACCCCAGCTCAGCTCGGCCTGCCATGCACAGTATCAGCAGAAAGTTTAGTGCAAACATATCAAAATATTCTGTATTTGCAGTTTGGTGTGGTCAAGATCCAAAACCTGACCTCAGTGAAAATACTTTCTCACATGATACATAAAGGCAGAGAAAAACTTGGGCAAATTAAAAGTTTGACATCAAAGCCAATAAATCAGATAAAGGATGCTGTCAGGATCCAAAACACACCGTTCAATGATGTTTCAAAATAAGAGCCTTGGATTAAATATTACAAGCTGTTACAAATTCTGCACCAAGACGCCTGACACAGATGTGTGTTTTATTTTGACTAATCTGTGAAACGAGGTTGTTTTTGCCTCTTCCTGACCAATTACAACACAGTGGGCAGGGCCTGAGATGTCATAATTGAGGTCAATAAGGTGCATATCAATGACAAGACAAGCCAGAGCTCAGAGCGAGGGAGAAAGAAGGACACACGACGTAGTGTGTCGAGGCGTTAGTAATGTTAGAGTACAAAAACACACAAAAGCTTCTACAGCACGCCCATCGTCAGGAGAGTGATATGCAAACCCAAGAAATGAGAATACATTGGCAGATAATCTAAAATGAAACAAAAAATAAAATTCAGATTTTTTCTTCCATTTTTTCTTCCTAAAGTTTAAAGAAAATGGAAAATCTTAAGTCCAAACTGGCTCAACATTTCGCAAAAAAGTCTTAGGTTTGTTCTCGAGTTTTGTTCATATCCTTCTGAGGAAAGTAAGTCAATGTACCACAAAATACTTGTGTTGTAACAATAAAACTAAACATTTAACACACCTGTAGCAGGTTTACCAGAGTCTGACGCAACTGCATGGGATAACAACGAACATTTGAACGCGTGTAAAACAATATCAAAATGCTCTACCCTTATCGGCATGCAGAGATTTGTTTCTGAAAAATGAACACACAATGCCTATTTTATAGAATTCTTTTTTTGTTTTCCTTTTTTGTCCACGCTTCACTTTGTTATCATGCAATATAGACGTGCAAAAAAGATAACATCTATTTTCACAAAATACATTTTTTTATTGTAACTATAAAAGGCGGTATTTAAGAATGCTATCTAGTCACATTTTCTTTAGCATTGTTATGCTAACCTATCGCTATATTGATTAGTCTAACCCCAGAGTCATAGTGCTGTTGCATTCTGGGAAGTGAATCTCCCAGAACACGTGCTAACACTAACATGGCAGTCCCTCCTGCAGTGGCAGGGACAGAAAAGGTTTAAACACAAACTTATACTGAGGTGCTTTGTTTGTTAGTCTGCCTAGTTCTTAAAAACAGTTACAGGGACGTCACCCTTCCTATGAATGCAGTTATAAATATGGTTCATTTGGCACTTTTCACATTTTATTAATATAAAAGTAGGTCTCCTCTTATCTAATGTTGCTTGGATGAACATATGTAGAGTTTGACTCTGTCAAGACTTCTTTTGGCACATGTTTCATTTGTTCAGGTTAGAATTACGCTGTTTTAAAACTTATCGCCAGCTTACAACAGAACAATATTACACTTTAAACTGCCATTTACAACTAGCTTCTCCAGCTAAAGGACAGATTTCGATATGTTTGAAACTTGTTTTAGTACATCAGTTATTATTAAATAGCAGCATTTCCCACAAATTTAAAAAAAGATGTACTCGTGTAAACCTACCCAACATTTAAATCTCAAAGCTTCTACGACAGACAGAGGAAAAGACACAGGACAACACGATATGCCACTACATGTATTGCTTCCAGTACTTGTCACATTTTCATTTCAATTGCCTAACATTAAGATAAATAAAAAGAGTGGCTGCTATGTAAACTATCATTTTAAGATTTAAATAATGAGATAAAAAATTAATTTGTCCTACATTAATCAGAATTAAACGGTATCTGAATCTAGATATTCTGAGAACTTTTGCTACTGCAAACAATATACCATGCTGCATGCATTCTTTTGCTTTCTGTGGAAACACTGACAAAAAATGGGATTTATTTCTTTTAAAGCATAATTTTCAAAATTGTTGATCCACAGTAAATAAATAAAAAAAAAACTAAACTTATTTCAATGATTTGAAAAGCTCTTTTGTTATCAGGTTTTGTTTGACATTTTTCTAGATAATTGATAAAGTGGGAAAGCTCAAAGCCCCCCAGCTTATAAACAGCAAAATGCATGCAGCAAAGCATTTTTTACAGTAAAAAAGAAGCAAACCTTTTTCATATGTTTTTTTTTTCCCCATGAAATCCTGTGCGAGTCAAAACACTTCCTCACAATGTGTGTTTATGCATTACGGTACTCCAAATTAACGATACTTGACAAAGTAAAATGCACTGACCTAAACTAAAGATAGGAGTGATTTATGAACTGCAGCCTGCTGGCTCTGACTTCCTCTGCAGGTGTGGTCGTCTCAGCCTCTGCAGCATGTGAAGGCCACAAGAGGAGAGACTCAATCTGTAGCATTTGCTGGGGCAAGCAGCAGACATGCATCGATCGTAACACCAGACATAGTCACCCATGGAGCGATGTGTTAGAAGGAAAGGGGGTGTCAGGATGGGAGTGCGCTGGAAAACTGAGGACGGGTGGGAGGGTGAGGAGAGTGTGGATGGTGTTAGATGGGAGTAAAGAAGCCTCCTTACCAAGCTGCGGAGATAAACCCTCACTGGCGCTCCAACAGAGAGTGACCCATTCCATAGCACAGTAAAAGATTTGGGGTCCGATTTGTTTCTAATTCTAAAGATTCCAAAACTCTTTTTTGTTTTTCTTTTGTTTTCTAAGGGGGAATGGCTTTCCCTCCCCTCACCAGAATGTTTAGGTAACAAGTCAAATGCACCCCCTCCTCATGTTTAACATTCTATCTCAGCTTGTGTTTCAGGATTTATCTGCTGGATATGCAGAATATAATCAGTTTAAACTGTTCATGAAATACATACAGCTGCATTAAAATGTTTTAATCAAGAAATGGTTCCAGTATATTTAACCTGCTACTGGACACCAAATATTCCTTCAGTTTCCTGCCTTTTTATTACAGAATCAAACTGCTCTAGACCTCAATTGATTGATCCTCTTCATCGACCTACTCTCTTTCTCCTCCGTCATTATTTATAGGAAATGCTTTCCAGTTAAGTTCTTCATATGCAATCTACATATATTTCATATATGTGTTTTTTCCCTGCCATACAAAAACCATCCAGTTACGATGCCATCGACAGCGCACATCCCTGACCTCGGAGGTCGAGAAAACGGCTTTCTAGCTTCACAGTGCATTAAGACAAAAAAAAAGTTCAGTGTACTTTGATTGTTAAAAAACAATAAAAAATACAACATAAATAAAAATAGGATCAACAACAACACAAACAACAACATCTTCAGCAGCCTTGTGGGTCTACAGTGGGCAGTAAACCTGTTGCCAAGGGCAACCTGCAGTTTTCTGGGGCAGAAATGAGCTCCGCTCCCTGGACGTATGTTAGAAATCTGTCATCTGCCCTTTACCTTCTGGCAGACGGACAGTTGCTTGATAAGGGAAAGGATTGGCGAGGCGATTTATCTCCTTTACTGATATGCATGCTGCCTTTGTACGTCTGCACATCTACCAGCGAGGCTTGCAGATTCAGCCCCCAGACAGTTGATGTTCCCTTATCCTGTTTTAGTGTTTCCTCTCACTCAAGGTTTGCTTTTCTCAGTAGTATGTTGTTAATCTTAAGTGCTCTTACTCTTATTTGACTAGTCTGTGGTTTGTGTTAATCTAAAGGGTTTGGAAGACCACAGGCAGCAGCCGTTCAGATACGAATGAGTCTCAGTTCAACAGCTCGACTAAATTATTCATTTTAGTTATTGTTTTACCCAATCGGCAACGGGTGTTTTACTACAGATACAGACAGCAGTGGAATTCTGCAGCATGGGAAAGAATAGCTAAGCGTGATAAACAGGTATTTAAGGTTAATTTAGCTGCACTGCAATTTATAATGTGAGTGGTTTTGATATTTGCATGCTAATCTAGAAATCTTACTGCAGTCTGCATCATAGATATGAGTAATTTGCTTTTGTAGCACCAACTATGGCATTGTTATATTTTGTTTCAGTGTGTGCACGTGTATGTGTATGTGTATGTATTCCCTGTTCTGTTCTTTGACTAGATAAATCACTTGACTGTAATGATCTTAATGCCTGGGGCGGCTTTCTTACTGGACTTAAATAAGACATATATTACACTATGTGACATTACTATTCATCTTCAGTCCACTTACATTAAAACAAAAAATAGTCTCATTTACATTCATGTCAACCTGAATTCACAGATTCAAAAAGAAAACTGAGTTTTATAGGGATGATCTTATTGATAAATAGTGACGATGGTGATGATTCCTATTATCATTAGTCAGTATCTTTAATAATATTCATTTTTCAAGACTGCAAAAATGCCAAGAATCCTGTATGTTTGCCACAGCTTGCACAGAATCTCTTATTATTTCCAGGTTCGTGATGTCATCAGCACGACATTCAATCTAAAACTTCTTCGCCACTTGTGGCGGATGTAACGTGCTGTCACACCCCTGCAAGGCTGCACTGTTTTTGGGCATCACAGGTTGTATGTGTGTGTGTGTAGATGTGTGTGCAAATGAAGAAACACACTCCTCCCCCCATATTCACAAACCTCCCCCCCCAGGATTCACCTCACCCCTTGGTTATGTCCTGAGGAAGGAGGTGAGATCTTTTACAGGAGGAGGGATCTAAGGACGTTTCTTCTCTCACACACCTGGTTTGCAGTCTTGCTCGTTATAAAACTCTTGTTAAAAGGTGATGGGCGGGGCAAAGGGGTGGGAGGAGTATTTGGTGGAAGTGGGACAATGGGGCAAATTTAGAATAAAACAAAAACCCTATTGGAGTGTGTGGGGTGGAGCTGAAAGGGGAGGGATGGGTAAGGCCTGTTCCCATACAGGATTTAGGGTCTAAGGTGGGCCAGGGTGGTACCCTATGAGCACCAACCCTCCCCCTCTCCATGCCTTTCCCTCCCTCCCCCACTCTGTGGGCTCGCAGGCAGTCAGCCTGTTTACATGGCATTCAGCTCTGTCCACACAATACACAAACAGACAGCTTAATTTACTGAACAAAAAAAAACAAAACAAGAAAACAAAACAATAAAAAAATCCCAAAAGGTCAAGACGTTAAGTAATAAAACCTTATTTACATTTTACACATTTTTTTTCTTGGTTTTTCAGCGCTCCTCTCCCTCCTCATCTTCTCAGCACATTTTTCTTTTTGTCAAAAACTTTTTTAATACTGAAAACACGCAGAAGAAAATGGCGCAAACGATTCCTTCCAACATTCTCTCTCCTCTCCTTTTTCCATTCTCACTCTCGCTTTTTAAAAATTCTCCTCCCCCAAGCCCCCATTTTTTTTCCTCTTTTCCTCCTCGTTCTCTCTGGCTGTCAGGTTTAGCCCACCTTCTGTGGGTTGGTGGCGCGTACCCCCTGCTCGTAGGTGATCCGTTGGCTGATCAGGTACTGTGCAGCCTGCGTGGCGGCCTGAGAGCCTGTGATGGTCACCTTCCTGTTCCGGGTTCCTGGGATGAACTCGCCTTTCTTGGAGATCTGGATCCTGGCACCGGTCAGCTCCTGGTACTCCACTAGCGTCTTCCCTCCTTTCCCCAAAATGGCTCCCACAAGGTTTTCTGGCACAGCAATCTCAACCACTTCTTTCGCTCCTTCTGCTAACTTCTCTGTTGCCAGTAGAGATGATGCCACCAGTGGGGATGCAGCGCTTAGGTAGCCATTGGTGGCTCCTGTAGCAGCTGCCAGAGATCCCAAAGAAAGGCCTCCGAGACTAGCTGCAGGGTGAGCGGCGCTGGTGGATGCATCACTGGCGTAGGAAGCTAACAAATTAGCTGCGGCAGCTGCAGCTGGGTTGGCATTAGCTGCAACAGCGGCTAACACACCTGAAGCTGCAGCAGGATTCAGCCCCAGGCCCAGAGAGTTGGTGTTGTAACCATAGCTTGCCAGGGTGTTGAGGGCGGAGGTGATGGCGAGCAGGTCATTGCCTGAGAAGCTGGACATGGTGGCTGGAAAGGCTCCGACTCCAGCAAGACCTGCCTGACCAAGCAGAGAGGAAGCTGTAGCTGCCGCTGCAGCTGCTGCTGCTGGCATGACCTCGGTGGAGTTGGCGTATGGAGAACCGGTGGGGTTTGAGTTAGCTACAGGGCCCGTGACGTTGGAATAGGAGATGTTGAGGCAGGAAGAGCTCTGCGGGTCCTCTTGGATCTTTTGGACGATGATCTCAACTGCTTTTCGGTTCTGCTCAGGCTCACCACTGATGGTGACCACTCGCTCCTGCAAGTTGATACCCTCAGGCTTCTGGGAAAGCTGGACCCACGCACCGGACTGCTCCATCACTGCCTTGACTGTAGCTCCGCCTTTCCCAATGATAAGCCCAGCTGTACTGTTAGGGACGATCAGCTTGGCCTGGTTGAGAAAAAACATGAAGAAGAACATTATTACTCTGCAATGTATTCCCTTCATGTCACATGTCAGGTAAACATAGAGCAGTTCAGATTTTACACTCCATGATCAATAGATCCAGATAAAAAAAATAACATTGCAAAGTCAAGATAAAATATAAAACACATGTATTTATATTATGTATGGATGAGGTAGAATAATCCACTGCTGATGAGAGAACTTTAGAGCCGTCCTTCAGAAGGACAGTGGACAGACATTCAGACACCAAGTGAAACAAGTCAAATAAGTCTGAAGAAGAAAGATGTATCACCAGAGGGCCAGTGGGACCCATTCTCAAGGAGAAACAGACAGAAATGGAAGTATACAAACTGTGCAATACGGCAGATAATGACTGAAGATTAGTTTTTCATCACTTTGGTGACTAACAGTGAGAGAAGGCAGCAGAAAGAGAATCAGAGACAAAGAGGTAGAAAGAGGTAAACAGAGTGGGAGGGAAGGATGGATGAGACAGAGAGGAATTCTAAAGAGGCTACTTGTGTGAAAAAAAATAACACTGACTCCCAGGGGTCAGCGTTGCCATGGAAACACAGCTCCGGCATTCAAAGGGTAGTGAAAGAGAGCGAGGCGATGACACACACACAGATGCTAACAGGCACACACACACACACACACACACACACAAAATGCAGGATGTCTTATTTTACATGCAGAAATCCTGAAGTTCTGTCCAGTTCAACAACACTGCGTATCAGTCCTTGAATAAAAATGATGCTTCTCAGTTTGTTGTATTTTGCATTTAAACTGATTTAAATAAAATGGTTTTAAATCAAGAAATTCACTGTAATAAAACTATATTGTTTTTCTTCTTCTAGGCTAAAACACCAGTTACTTGTACAACAAAACTGTTGAATATTTTAGCTCAAAATCTCAGAAAATACATGGAATTTTAAAATATTAAATTTAGTTTAAAAAGAAAATAAATGTAATACTTAGAAAACAGACCTGATGAAAACAAAACACACCTCCTGTATCCCTTTGCAAAAAAGTTATTGTAACTAATATCACATATTGTAAAGATTTCCTTGATGCAGAGCTCATAAACAGATGTGCGTCGATGGTTGTGTGGATTTCTGGATCTCACACATGAACATGTTTTTGTGAGTAAATATTCTTATTGATCTCCGTCTCTGCAGAACGAGTTTCGGTTACGTGACGAACGTTAAAACAGATCAGAAAGAGAAGGAGGTGACGGGAGGAGTGGGAGGATGAAGGTCAGAAGAAACCAAAAGAATTGGCCTTGATGAAGAAACATAAACCATAAAAGAAACTAAAAAAAAAAATTAAATATCTGAAGAAGATAATAAAATATATGAGAAAAACTGATTGACCTTTCTGATTAGTTCCTCTGTCTCACCCTTCTCTTTCTGTTTGCTGCAGCCCATCATGTGTGGCAGAGGTTTTAATACATGCAGCTCTGCTGCTGCATGGTTTACTCTCTGCAGGGCAGCTTTTTCCAAGGCAATGAGTGAATTTACATAGAAATAGAAAATTAGTAAGAGGTTCGCAGTAGGGATCCGATACCACACTCCAACCTGCAGACAGCATCCCATTTCACTTCTCACTGCAGCTCGAGTAGCAAATGATCTTTTTCCTGAGGATGTTTATTTGTGAGACATTTCTCTGCCTCTCTGTGGGATTTACAGCTTACATTTTTAGTCTGTATGTTTATCTTTTTTCTGAAAACATGAATGAAAGTTTGAGGTGTTTTTTTTTTTATTGATTAGTGAGATTTCACTGTGAAGCTCCAGCACAGTGAGTCTTGTTAACACGTCTGCTAACGTCCTGCTGTTACTAGAGAATCTGTGACAATCTGCTGTCCTGTGCAGATTAATGGATGCTAACAAAGTGTGAACTCCAGTTCCTGCTGAGCTTCAAGGTCTGACTTTTTATCTCTTATGTTACCACAGAATGTACATGATTAATTCAATGTAACTATCTAAAAATATGGTTTCATATCCATGTTATCTGTAAGTTAAAATGATAGACCTTTATTATTATTTGAAGCCAGATTTGTTATGGCAAAAACTCAACAACAATGTGTTTTGACAACATCTTCGTGTTAGAAAAATATTTCATGAACCACTGGATGGATTTTAATAAAACTCCCAGACAGTAAGAATGTGCATTTACAAATTTGCAGTCAACCCCATTCAAGTAAACACCACAACTAATTATACTTAGCAAACACAAATATGGCTATAACTCAGTCAGTTTACAGATTCCTCTCAATGTAGCTGACAGTCATTCACAACTCAAACTCATGTACAATCTTTGCATTAATTTAAGCAGATTTAAATTTTCTCTGCATGATCTTCATTTAAATCTTTCATGGAGGGCATCGGAAAATATTCATCCCTTCAAGAAATATGAGTCATTTATTAAGTTGTAAAGATATTTGTTATATAACCACCACTTCATGCCACAAACTGAATTTATAGGTGTAATTTTGGTTTAGGAAATATTCTTGCATGTTTTGTTGGAGCGGCAGAGCGTTCAGGACTTTTTAGGCGGCTGTATGGAGATGAGCGGAGTGGGGGTGCGATTGAAGACGAGTGTTCAAATAAATGAGAAGCAGTGGGAGAGTCGCAGGAGAAGCCGAAAAGATTTTACCTTTCATCCTCTGCACTCTGCTCAGTGTTGGTGTAGAAGTGGGAGGATAAACAGCAGCACGTCTGAATCCCTCCCGGTACTAATGATCATATCTACCGTCTCTGTATCCAACTGATTCTCTGCTAATGAAGCTCTCCTTTCACCTCCACTCCTCCTGCTTTGTGTCCTCAACTTCTAGTCTTTCCATATTGTTTTTACTCTCTTCCATCAGATTTTCACAGGTTTATGAATGTTCTCATAAACTTTTACAGCTGCAGTTTTCCGGTGCATTTAAGATGCTTGATTCTTTTTAATGGATCAGTAACCTCTCATTATGAGGTTGGACGCACACGTGGTGCACTCTCAGTTTGAAGGGCATTTTAATGTGAATTCATTCACTTTATTCTCTTGGTTTTTTTTAGCTGACACTGTTTTTTGACTCCTCTGATGGTTGACACTACCCACAATCCTGTGCTCCCAACACCTTTCAGCAGAACTGACACAAAGAAGATTATGCGACAGTTGGCAGCGAGCAAGAAATCTCTCCTTCAGGGACGCTCTTTCATATTTCTTTTTCTCCTTCTCAGCAGTCCTGGTTTTTACCATTAAATCTTTTCCCCATATTTTCACTTCTTTTGTTACTAAATGTTTTTTCTTCTCTTCTTTGTGAGCTTTATACATGTTGGGAGAAACTTTTCTGCAGAGAGTAGGAGGGGCCTTGGCTTCCATCCAGCTGCTGATGAGAACGTCCTGTTGCTGCAGCTGCTGGATTGAGGTCAAAGGTCAAAACCAATCTCCTGTTCATGAATACACTCGGGCACATAGTGCTAAAAGAGCAGAGGAGGGAAGTGTTGACTTCAGCAGGCACGACGGATTAGCAGATAAGTCCAAATCAATGTCAACAGCAGAGTGCGGTGATGTGATTCTGAAACTTGGCAAAAGTTCAGAGTTTTGCTGTTGAAAGTTTATGAAGGTCAAAAATGATCAAACAGCTGTTATAATGTTACAGATGAACAACAAGTAGGTTCATTTGGGGAAATCAAAAACAAACTCTTTTCTTGTTTTGTGGCTCTTTGTTAGCTTTGTAGTGGAGGGTTGAGCTTATTCTGGTTTCTGGGAAAAAAATCCAAATTACTATGTTCCATAATCCCAAAGGAAAAATATCATATCAGAAATGATACAATGTGTATTTGTTATGTAGCTACTCTGACAGAGCTAAATATTTATCTTTTTGTCCCATTCCCCTCCCACTTTGCTCACTCATACCTTAGACAAGAAATGAACCATCCAAGGATGTTTTATCTGGGAACTAAAAATATTTCTTCAGACCAAAGATTTCAACATTTCTGCTGTGATCTAATGTTCTGAGAAGATTAGGGAAATGAGACTGCTGCTGTCTGAAGTCTGAGCTGCAGCATCCATCCACTCTTCATCCATCCATCCATCCATCCATCCATCCATCCATCCATCCATCCATCCATCCATCCATCCATCCATCCACTCTTCATCCATCTATCCATTCATCCTTCATCCATCCATCCATCCATCCATCCATCCATCCATCCATCCATCCATCCATCCATCCATCCATCCATCCATCCATCCATCCACTCTTCATCCATCCATCATCTCCATCCATCCATCCATCCATCCATCCCTCCATCCATCCACCCATCCATCCATCCATCCATCCATCCATCCACTCTTCATCCATCTATCCATTCATCCTTCATCCATCCATCCATCCATCCATCCATCCATCCATCCATCCATCCATCCATCCATCCATCCATCCATCCATCCATCCATCCATCCATCCATCCATCCATCCATTAATCCTTCATCCATCCATCCATCCATCCATCCATCCATCCATCCATCCATCCATCCATCCATCCATCCATCCATCCATCCATCCATCCATCCATCCATCCATCCCTCTTCATCCATCTATCCATTCATCCTTCATCCATCCATCATCCATCCATCCATCCATCCATCCATCCATCCATCCATCCATCCATCCATCCATCCATCCATCCATCCATCCATCCATCCATCACAGGGCTACAGTTAAATCCTCCATCCATCCATCCATCCATCCATCCATCCATCCATCCATCCATCCATCCATCCATCCATCCATCCATCCATCCATCCATCCATCCATCCATCCATCCATCCATCCATCCATCCATCCATCCATCCATCCATCCATCCATCCATCCATCCATCCATCCACCCATCCATCCATCCATCCATCCATCCATCCATCCATCCATCCATCCATCCATCCATCGGAGCAGCAACTCTTCTCTGAACTTTTCACCAAATTACTATAACGTTACAACTTAAAATAAGTTAAGTAAAAGAGTTTTACAATCTTGATTCCTAAAATGTTGGCATGCTGTGTAAAATGTAAATACAAACAGAATGCAATCGTTTGCAAAACTCCTAAAACTATTTATATTCCCACCAAAACATAAACAACAGATGAGATTTTGAAACTAAATCATGGACTCCTCCTACAGACTAAAGAGAAGAGGGACCGTGCAGCTTGTTATCAGCACACAGTTCAAAGAATCTCTGATGCTATGAGGTTACATTAATGTCTATAGCATGGACAGCTTGCACATCTGGAAAGACTAAAAATTACAGAGGTTTTAGAACATCTGCTCCCATCTAGACAACATCTCTTTAAGTGACGTTCTTGCATATTTCAGCAAGACAATGTTAAACCACATACTGCATCATCACAACAGCATGGCTTCACAGGAGAAGAGTCCAGGTGCTGAACTGACCTGCCTGCAGTCCAGATGTTTCACATACTTTACTTGAAACATATCAAGCCTCTTGAAACGAGAAGATCCAGTACTGTTGAGCAGCTTTTTTAAAATTTACATTGTTGGAACATTGGTGGATTAATTATATGTTCCCTGTGTGACCTTTTAAGAAATCAGAATCAATAAGGAGCTGATTTCAGATAAGAAATGTAAATAGTTGCTTAATAATCAATAAACCTGTTAAAGTATTTCATGGATTGAAGAAACACTTCAGCTCAGTAACTAGAGACTCTTCGATGTTTCGTCTTTGTCTTAAAGTTTCCTTACTGTTCTGAAGATAAATCTGTTTGCGCTCAAAAAGTTTGAAATAGCCTGATCATGTGTTTAAAATATGGTAGATTTTTTTTTTTATTTGACGATGATGATGAAACCCCAAAACAAATTTCTCCAATTGAGAGTAAAGTTCATCTTGATTTTGATAAAATCCAGAGTTTAGCATAAACACATTCAGCACTGTGACACATGTCCCAAAAAATTGACTATCTTTCTTAAATAGATCATTACAAGTCGACCTAAACCTGATATTCGTAACCTGCTCCATAACAGAATCCAGAATAGTAATTTTTAGAGCCGTCATGGTGGTAATGTTGATCCATATTGTCATCTGAACTGTGTGGCGTTCCATCCCGGTCACACGGCTGTACGTCAGCATCACCTCAGGATGCTAACATGAACATACAAACACAGTCAGTGATGAGGTTGCATGAACACTAAGATGTCCAGGTTTCACAGTTTCATGACAATGCAATGACAAAACAAATGTTAAACATAAAATGTGTTTATTATTTATGCACAATGACATGAGCGTGTTGAGTGACGGGAGGACAGCAGAACAACTGTTGAAGCTGCTGGAGGTTGAACTTTGAGGTCTTAAGCAGGGGACTTTACTTTAATCTGCTTCCCTATGATCCCCAGGCTTAGTCACCTCCCTCCCTCCCACCTTTCTCCTACCTCACTCACTCTGTCTCCCCCTTTTCCATCCCTCTACTTTTCTACCTCCATTCTCTGGCTCATCCATGGGGCATAGAAACCCCCCAGGAGGTTAAAAATAAAAGGATGACAGAGGACTGACAGTTGGGGAACAGAGTGAACATGTGACATGACTAACACACACAGAAGGGGTCAAACTAAACCTAGACAGGACCACATATTGCATGTGATACAATAATCAGTGTACCTGCACCAAATATCAGTATTTCAATAAATTAAAATTAAATTATAAACAATAAAAGGTGAAAGAGAGAGAAAACAACTGAAAATGAGTTAGCAGATGATGAAACTTCTTCACTGCTGTTTCCTGTAGCCCCACCCAGAAGGTGGGAGGTCATCATGCAACCCACCATGCAAAATTCTTTTCTGCCTTCTTTTGAAAGGGAAGAATAGCAGGAAGTGATGACATCATAACTGAGCTCTGCTGTTTTTTTTTGAGTATGAGGTTCGTGTGTGTAAACAGTCCAAAAAAAGTCTGAATTACAGCAGAGATAATAAAATACAGAAGCAGAATGGAGCAGAAATGAAACACACACACAAACGCAGAGCGTGAGGCGTTTTGCTGACTCAACAGAGAAGCAGTGAAGATAAATCACAAGAGTGACTGGAAGAATGTACATGATATTATGAAAGAAGGTAAAAAAACAAAATGGTGAGAGGTCCTTAACGAGAGTCAGCAGCGTGAACACGTGCAGCTTTGTTCTTTGTGCACATGATTTGTATTAGATTTAAACTGAATATGAGAAATGTGCCTACAACCACAGTGACATCATCCATTTGTAAGTTTGTTCAGATTGCAGTTCTAGGGTTTGGACCTGCACCATCATGGTCTTTTTCAGACCAGAACCCACCAGCTGTTACATCTGAATAAGAATCACTGAAACTTTGAATCATATTAGGACCTGCAGGAGTTCAGTAAGCAGATCCAAATCCACTCTGATGTGCATCTGATTGGGTCACATGACCACATCTCCTGGTTAGTTTGGTTAATATGTTACATTGATCCAAAATATTTGGTGTCAGACAGCATGAAACATTTGATATTGTATAAATACTACTACCTTAACTTGAAAGATTGATCACTTATTAACTAAACTAGCATCTCCACTCACCATTACTCCACCAAGTGCCAGCAATTAATCACAAGTTACTTTGTCCTATAAATATCCTGGTTTGGCATCTAACTATGTTTAAAATTACCTAATTGTAAAACTTCCAATTCGGGCTATAAAAGCTGACAAAAAGAGTAATTCTACACTTCAAACTTTCACTTTTTGCAACCAAAGGTGTAAAATTAATTTAATTATTTCCTAATCAGCAGCTTATTCTGAGTTTTACCATCTAGAAGTGAAATTATTATTGAAAAACAACTTCCTCACATTCAAAGTGGGTCTGATTCCACTTTTTCCCACATGAATGACAAACTTCCTGCGTTGAGAAGCAATAACAGGAAGTAGGAAACAGGTGTTGATGCAGGAGGTGAAAGGTCACAGGAAATGCTCACAGGAAGTAGCTGGAACTAAATGGTCAGTGTCGTTGTTGTTGAAGCTAAACAAAGTCAGCATGGTGCTGCAGCTTCTGGTCACAACAAGCTGAGTCAAAAATAGCCTCAAACTAAAACCTCCACAAACCCGGAGGCTGTTTCCAGCTGATCTCACACGACAAGCGGGTCTGCAGTTTACTTTGAAACTGAGAAGTTTGGAACAAAACCACAACAAAGTCCAATGAGAAGATGAGTGGGAGGTGCTTCAACTTTTAGGAAGTTTTTATCTAGTTAAAACTTGAATGTATTTATTACCTGCCCGTTTCTGAGCTTTTAAATTAATTTTTACCTGAATTTAGACTTTGCGTGACACTTACCATCCGACAGGTGACACTTCTACAAGTAAATAAAGTATTTGTGTATTTTTTTAATACAGCATGTTCAGGTAATTTTAGTTTATCCTTTTTCATTCAGTTGTAAAACTATTTTGAAAACACAAAGTCATCAGATTATTTTAACAATAAAGTCTTCTGCAGTAAGTGGAGACGTACAGTGATGAAACAAATGCTGACACTGAACAATAAAAGTAATAAAATCCTTCAATAAATTTCCATCATGTCATGTTTGATCTCATTACAATAAAAGAATTTATTCAGTTCATAAATCATCTCCTGCCCTGGTCTGCTGTCCCGTTACGTGGCCTCGGAGCGTGGCATGTCGTCTGCTGGCGTTGTTGTTTTTCTTTCTATCAGCAGCTGCTTCTTCCAGTGAAGCTCTCCGTCACTCTGCAGCTGTCGGCTAACTCGAGTTTAGTTCTGCTTCAAGCTTTAAGTCACCCACTCAGCCAGCCACGCTGTTTGTTTGTCCTCTCATGTCCATCTTTATATCATCCTCTCCAACACTATCTCTTCTTCTTTGTCTTTTTCTCAACAGAACACACACATCCTTCAGTTATCTGTTCTTCTCCCTCAGACGCTCCAGCGGGTCAATCAGCGCCATCACCACTCAGGCAACACATGCTACAACAGCCGCGCTCATGACAAGAAGAACGAGAAGAGGACATTTTATCCACAACGACTGCACGGCAGCGAGCACGATTCATCTTTCAGAGGCGCACATGTTGAACCGGAGTGTGGATGTTTTTCTCTGAGATCCATTCATCAGATCAAAGTGAAGCTCTGTTGTTAGTCATGCTTTAAAAAATGGAGGCTTTACCCAGAATTCCTAGCTCAGTAACAATCTGCTGTGTGTTACTGATCCCAACACAAGCTGAAGACCGAGTCACATTTAAAATCATTAGATTCATTATGCTGATTAACTGCTTTTTATATTTGTATTTTTAAAATTACTCTTTTAAAATATAAAGTGAAGTTACATGAAATAAAAATATTAATATTAAATGTTTCCTTTAAAATGTGCTTCTTATGAAATCTCACAGTCTTAATGGTTGTTATAAACTCCACATGATTTCTTGTTAATTAGGTTTCTCCTTGTTTGATTATATTTTCCCTTGAATGTTTCTGTCTGGCAGTGTTAAAGAAGTTATTTTGGTGTGGGATTTTCTTTCTCTGTATGTGGACAAGTGTGCATCTGTGTCATCAGATGCTGCACAAACCCATTTAGTTTCCTCTCTGACATGGTATAAATAGCCTGAAGAGCAACAGGGGGATTCGCCCTCTATTATAAAAGGCTAAATATCAGCAGCTATTAGCCTGCCTGTCTCCCTGCAGCTTCTCAGCTTATCCCAAACTGGAGTACTCAGCTGCCAGTCAGCCTCAGGCTCAAACACTCAGGATTTAGATGCAAAATAAATTTACTTTTGCATACTGTAAAAACGTACAACAACTTTTTAACAGTTCAACTTTGACACAGAATTTAATGAACTAAAAGTCAGTCCAGTAGTAACAAATCTGCCCACCAGCACATTAATTAACACATCATGTCTCATTTGTGCTGCTTGTACAAAAACCCTGCAAATCGTGTGCTGTGTTTTTTTTTTCTTCTTCTCAGAAATGAAACCACCTGGAAACATGGGTTGTTGCCTGGCAACAGCAATCTGAGTTTTGTTTGGAAAGTACAAATGACCTGGAGAGAGTCCTGACCTCAACCCTGATCCTCAGTCCCCAAATCGGATCTACAAAGTGGGTCTCTGAAGTCACTCACACATGTTCCCGTGTAGTTTTTAGTTCCTTCATGTGTCACCTGATGCAATCTGGTAATCTTTATCTCTGTTTATCAAGTTTATTTAGTTCAATAATTCATTGCATGGAATAAAAACTGAATTTATTTTTTAACCACACATTCTGCTGCAGCTTATTACACACTACGCAGTTAAAAATTCAAACTAAAGCAGCGATAACTGCCTCCAATTCGTTCTATCAAAATAAAATTCTGCATAATTAAATGCAGAGCAGCAAATCATGAGCAGATAAATAGTTGTCCTAAATGTAAAAAGCTCAAACTGTATTTTTTTGCAGATATTTAAAATCTGGTTCTTGCTGCAGATTAATGTGTTGAAGATTCATTGTGGTAACTGTGTGTTCTCTTTTTAACTCCATATTAGAATGTCGAACTCTGTAAAAACATGTTTTGTTTACAGACTTAAAAAGCATATTTTTCTCTTTCATCACATTCATCGTGAAAAACTGATCCTGCAGCACTGGTCAGGGATTTTTATTTTATTCTTTCTATTCTGGAGATTGGTGAATGCACTGCCCGGCAGGCCTGAGCAGTCAATAAATGGAAATAATACCAAACCTGACCAATCAGCAGTCAGTTGAACAGCTTGAGATGAAAATCAATTATCACACTAATTGTCTTCAATTAAACAGCTGGCACTGAAAAACTTGTTTATTTCTCATTTAAAAATATTTTTTCATCAGACGTTCACTGTCTGCAACCCTGCACAAATATTACATGACTTTTGTTGACAATCCAAATTATCTGGAGAAAGAACAAACTCTCAGTCACAGCAGCTTCATGTGAAGTGAAGGAGTGAGTTTGGGTGAAAGATTTGTTCACACTCATGTGGAACAGTTTCCTGCTGGATGTTAGGGTTTCTGGTGTGACCTGTGTGTCTGAACGTGTCAGCCTACAGTTCATGTGACACATACAGTTTGCATGTTCACACCTCCAATACAACATCCTGTCCGATTAGATCTCATCTTCCCTTCATTCTATCCTGATTTATTCTGACTTTCTCTTGTTTCTGTTTATTTTTCTTTTTTGGTCTTTTTCCTGATTTGTTGGCAGTTGTTATGATTTTAATTATAAATAGAAACATTGCAGTCATTCTGACTATTGATAGTAGATATTATATAACCTTTGTACTCCATGATTTAACAAAATTTTACAAATTATTAAATGTAACATTAAATACACAAAGTATTTACTTCAGATCCACATAATAGTGGGATTTTCAACTGTTTTATGTTCTTAATGACATCATGTGTTTTGCTTTCAGTTTTTAATACAGGAAGTAAACAAATAGAAGGCGAGTTGACGGACCTGTTTGACGCGGTCCGGGTTGACGGTGGTCTGCGGTTGCAGGATGCTGACCGGTTCTGTCTTCTGGGTGCTCTGAGGCATCTCCCTCACCTTCTCAGCGATGAAGTCATGGACGCCATTCAACGCCTCCACTGTCCCCTGGATCAGACACACCCGCTCTGTTGTACCTGCACACACACACACAGGAAAGATAAACATTGTTTCTTACAAACTTTTGTGTTGTACCTGCAAATAAACCAACACAGCAGCAGTAAAATGAAGCTGATAACATCAAACTGTTTGACTTGGCGCCAATCTGCCCCAAAAATCCAGTTATAAGAAAAAGGTTTGAAGAAATTGTGACAGATTTTATAGAAGCTTATGCAAAGCTTTAAATAGACTGTACAGAGTGCAAATAAATCAACTTAAACCTATTTAATTATAACAGATTCTAAAAGGAATCTGGAGCTTGTTGCAGTTAAATCCACCTAAATAAATATGAGTCATTTAATAAAATAAGGTTGTATGAAAACATGGTTGAAAGCCTGAAAATCGAATGTCACGGATTTTATACGTTTTGGTTTCTATCATTTATCTTTAATGTATAACTTTATATCTGATTTGTAATGATAGTAAATACAGTATAATTGTTTTAAAGCTGTAAACACGGCTGCATTCTGACCAATCACAACAATAAAACACAGATCTGTCTCTGCAGATGGATTAATAAGTGTTGAATTCAGAGAGGAGCGCTGGAGTCACCAGACCATCAAACAAAGAGAATCTGAGCCAAAGCAGAACCTCTTCAATCCGTTTTCTTTACTCTCCGTCATTAACCGTCTTCGCCTCCTTTTGTCTTCTCCGCTCCATCTCTGTCCAACCTTTTCCCTTGATTCCAGTGTTCAGCAGACTCTGGTCTTATCGCGGCTCAGCAGCATGTCAGTTAGCACTTCCTTCCCCTTTCCCAGCGTTGTTGGCCCGGCTCCGCTTGGCCCGGCTCTGCTTGGCCTGGCTCTGCTTGGCCCGGCTCAGCCCTCAGTGGCTCTGCTTGGAGCAGAAGCCTTGAAACTGCTCTGTGCTTGTATGAGAGGCTCCATAGCATAATACAAGAGGAGCCTTAAAGGACTATTTAACTGAGTCCAATAGAAGAAGACAGCAGCAAGAGAAAAGAGCTGTAAAAGTTCCATGAGAGGAACAACAGAGACTAAATATAAAACACACCATTCATGTGCTTTATGCAGAACTTGGCTACCTGTCTGTAACGGACGTTTGTGAAGCCTGTTAGCATTACAGTGATATTAATGTCCATTCCTATTTTTACAGTCTGGTGACAGCAGTGACAAGTGGCCTCTGCTGACAGCCGCCGAATGCTTCCGTTTGGTGGAGTGAGCTTGATGACAAGCTAACAAATCTCATCGGTTAAATGTGAAAAGGATCTTTCACAATGCAAACATTTTATTGAGGAACACTTCTTTCTGGGTTGTGTTCAGTGTGTTTTAACGATTACAGTGTGTTTTTCTGTGAGTGTGTGTGTGTTGGTGCTGAGGAAACTGGGCCTCGCCTCTTACTGACAGCTGGTGCCCTCTGGGTAATCTGCACCCGTCCAATCAGAGCCAGGGATTAGCAGGCCATTGTCTTGGCATGAGAGTGTTTGTGTGGGTTTGTTTAATGTGCAGCTTGTAGTTGTGTGTGCATTTGTGCATATGTGTGTGCAATAGTGGCAGAAATGGCTGCTATGTCACTAAAGATTGAGGGTGCTGTACAGCGACCCGCTTCATTTCAACAACCAGCGAGTTTCTATGTAATACAGAACAAACTGTCACTTTTATAAATGAAGTTAGATGTGACAGAATATTCTGAATGCTGCAGTGTTTTACACACACTGTTCTAATTGACCCAACTAAAGCATTTTGGTCAACTTCTGTTGTTTTAACATGTTACACAATTAAAACTGACATAAACAAAAACAAAACATGACAAATATGTAAGTAAAGATAATAATAATATATTTGAACAAACTGGTTCAAGCTGTTTTATGGAAGTCAAAGTATCTATTGGTCCATCAGCAGCATCTTTCACTGGACGTGCACTAAGATGTTGTTCCAGCATTCGTCTGTTTATCAGATGTAGATTTCTCACTGAGGATCACTTTCATTGCTCACAGGTTATATTTGGCTTTTATGGATGGAAATCTTATTTCTTTCAGGTTATTTTTTGCCCGTTTGGTTTTTATTTGATGTATTTCACTGTTGTAAGACATATTGCTTCTAGTCTTTTGTTCTAATCTGAACTTTGGACCCAGTTGTTTAGGAACACCTTTAGTCCCACTCTGTCCTGAATGTCCTCCTTTAAGGACGTTTCTATTTGTTTCAACAGACAGCCTCTTAATGAGACCATGTTTCCATCAATCAGCTACAACAGCTAATTAAAGTCTACTAGCTCTCGTTAAACTAAGACTCGTTTACATATTAAGACTTGTGCAAGTATTTGTATTCTTCCTCAATACGAAAAATACAGTTGATTATTATTATTATTATTTATTTTAAGTGATGTTTTACAAACTAAATTGTTGATCTTTTGTTGATTAAAACAGTTTTAGTCGTGTTTTAAAGTAAATGAACAACCTTAAGATTGGAGATTCCATTTCCAGGGATTTTTAATGAGGTGAAGCTCAAATAGAAAAATATGTGCACATCCTGCAAAACATCCTCAAACCCGTGATTACATTTATGTTCCGATCTTATATCAGTGTGGCTTTATGTCTCTATAAATCTTACAGCTGCAGACACACAGAATAACTGCCGAACCAGCACAAGTGATTAAGGAGTTCAGGTCAGAGTCTGATCAGTCCATTTGTGCATTTTAGCATTTCCTCTAATAAAATGAACCTCATCACTGCAACTGTAACATTTAAAGCTTTTATCAAATTTATAATGGAACATTCGTAAAATTAATTCCTAATAAAAACAGTTTTTACATCTGATCAGTGCAGCTTTTATGGATTCACAACATCTTGTCATGTTCCTGAGGACACAGTCAAACCTGCTGAACTATAAACAAACAATAACACTGTGATGCACATGTTCCACAAGTTAAAGTCCTGAATGGGAAACTTTAGGAAAGACATGAGAAACACATCTGAGTCTGATGTTGCATTTCTAAGAAGTTTTAAAGCATCATGAAGGATTTAAAACACAGAAAAGGACGAACAGGTCGACCCGAGACTCTAAGGTTTCAGGTGATGAGCATGTTTAAGGTTCTGACATGAAGCACCTGTAGCAGCCTAGAAATGAAACAACAGAGTGAAATGCGTGTGAATCTGGTTTATTTACTGAAGTTCAGCTGTTTGTAAACACTCTAAACTAACAGCATGAAGTACAGACACACGGTACGTCCAGTTACCAGAGATTCTGGTTTTATTAGAGGGGGACTGAGAATGAAAAGATGGAGTCTGTGTAACTCGTAGCAGACGTGAACTTTAGCTCGCTGTTTCCACAGTGATAAAGTGACCCGGCACCTCTTCGTTCAACACCAGCACACTCATCATCATCATGAGCCAGGCTGCAGATCCTGGCGCTTGTTTTTATTAAGGTCTAACTAACATGACTCACTCCTTCCTCCTCTGCACTCCTCCTCCTCCCCCTCATGCTGATGATCAGAGAAGAACTAGCAGTAACAGACAGAAAGAAAGCAGAGAGCTGTTCCACTGATTAGTGACTCACAGTAACATATGCATGCTCAGTACGGAGAAAGATGTTAAAACTGCAGGATGAGCACCACAACGTCCCTCTGTGGTTCCAGCAGAACACAACAAACCACACTGTGGAGATCAAACTGGGAACATTTACTCTTTTCTACTTCAAGCTTGAAATCTTCATAGAAGAAAGAAAATGTAAACAAATGATATAAAAGAGCTCAAAATAAGAAAATATTATATATTTTTTATCAATCAAAGAATCGTGGACGTCAGTTTAAACTAAAGTGACTAAATCATGCCTGACTTTTACTGTAAATAACTCTGAGGTGCAGGAAGTTGAACTCGTGTGCTCCTGCTTTGAATCTCAGCTGGATCTTTCTAGTTACATGTTTTCCTCACATCTGTACAGGTTTTCTCCCTGAACGTTGACGTCCTCCCACAGTTCAGAAACATGCTCAGTGATATGAAATCATCTGTGACTAATAGATGTTTCACATGAGAAATCCTGAGTGCTTCAAACGGAAACTATATGACTTTAGTTTGGTTTCTTGAAGGTGGGTCGTTTCATTCCAGACTTCCACAGCCAATAACTGCTTTTTGTTGCAATTTTTGCAGAAGAGATAATTATTTAATTTTTTTAAAAACATCATTTTACTTGTATGTTTCTGCTTCTACATTTACTTAATTTTACTGCTCTGTTGTCTGTTGCTTTAAGTTTTATTTTTATTCGTATAATTTAGTTTAAATGTTCTTTATTATTAAAGTTGATTTGTATTGAGGATGAAAAGGTACAAAATAACATTCTAAGCATTCTTGCCTCACACATTTAGGGTTAAACCCAAAACAATGAAGCAAATAAATCTTATTGAGTTCATTCTTATTCTTTGGTTAAAAAGATGCAGCTACAGAAGCTCATGAAGATCATCTCTGACTTTCAGTCTGATAATTGAATCAGCAACCCATCAATTAATAACCATTCAATAGCTACGTTTACATGGGCACATTTAATCGGAATAAACGCCCAATCGGATAAAAAAGACGTCATGTAAACATGTCAACCCGAATGTTTTGATCCGATGCAGCCTGATCCGAAAGAAGTTTACTTCCGATCGAGAGGGGTGGTTTTGTCCGATCTCCATTCGGATAGACGTGCATGTATACACCCATTCGGAAAGAAAGGGTGAAAAGAGCCCTTTGCACATGCGTACAACTTCAGCGTGACGTCTTTCCACTTTCGCAGACTCAAGTAGAAAACATAGCGGGAAGTAAACAGAAGTGGTCTGCTGGTGCAGTCATCCTGTCATCCTGCTCTCCTCTCCTGTGGTGGAGGAGCAGTAGCAATATGTATTCAGCCTCTAGCTTGGTTAATGCGACCAGTAAAAACCCAAACATAAAGATAATCACCCGCAGAAGGTCCATATTGGGGATAACGTGAGTCAGCTCGAGCACACGATGGGGCGGGAAAGACNTGCAGAAAGGACGGAATTTGTAAGACAACTCGCTGTGCGCATGCTCAACTCATTTAACCTGATCGAGTGCTTGGTGCATGTGTACTCATGGCATGATCAGATCATTTCAGTTAGTGTCCATGTAAACAGGGATTTGGGAATTCAGATCGACCAAGATTTTAATCAGATTGGGGAAATTTGGCGCATGTAAACGTAGCCATTGTTTCCACCCTCATCCAGCTGGAGGTGGGAAAACTTGGCCTTTCTGGGCTTCTGTAGATCACAACAAAGTCACATTACAGTGTCATGAAAAGATAAACCTCGCCCTCCCGCAAGAACTGTGTAAAAACCTGAGGATGCCATTAGGCTTGTCTGAGTTACTCAAGTTGATTTTCACACGTTTAAGAGATGAAATAAAACAGAACTGAGAAAATAAAAGAACTTTCAACATTTTAAATATAAAATCCTCTTGAACAAAGTTAGAAAGCTTTCATGTCTGCAGTTTTTTAGTTAAAGCATAAACAAGCTTCTGGAAAGCAGCAATTATAGTCTATTCCAAGAACTGAGTTCAGAAATTCTGCTAAATTGATAAAAAAAATACAGTTTAAAATACAAAATGCTGATAACTATAATCAGAAGTAGGAAAAGAAGAGATGAAATGTGACAGAGAGGCCAGAGGTCATGTGTTCACAGGTACACGATGTCACGTTTTCTCTTCCAGCACAAAACTGATGAAAAAACACATTCGAACAGAAACTGAAAGAGACCCTGAAGCTCACACAAACATTCACACCTGAAAAACATCAGGAAAGGTGAAGGAGGAGGGAAAGGAGGAGAAACGTCTGGAAACTCGGAACGGAGCAGCAGATCAGCTCGAAGCCACGATGACGACGTCAAATTGGAGTGACAAAAGAGACAGAATGAGGTAAACAGAGACGGGGAGAGAGACGGACAGAAAACTGAGCTGAGAGACGAACCTTTGTGAAACCTGTCACAACAAAGTAACGCCAGAAAAACAAAGAGACAGAGAAATAAAGAGATTCTGCTCGACATGCAGAGAAATGTACAAACCTGGAAAATAAACACTGTCCTGCAACATGGTGGGTTTTATGAGTGTGTGCTTGTCTTTTTTAATTTCTGCATTTTGTGCCTTTAAATAACAGAATATAAGACTCAATCTGAGCTGTCTGGAAGCGCGGCGAGATGTGACAGCTAGTTTAATGTAAGCTCATTAAAGATATCTCCTTAGGCTGTGGATAAGCTCAGGTTAACTGGCTACCTTTGATCAGATCGGCTGGATTAGCCCGCTGTTAGGGCTGCAGCGTGCAAACTGTTAATCCACAGAAAATATACATGAGGAGCGCGGGGGGGGGGGATGTAGATGTTTACAATGATAGAAAAAACGCTTCTCTCAGCAGCATAAAGTTATTTCCTCAGCAATAAAAAAAGCCCTTAAATATGTCCATAAACTTGTTGCTGGAGGATGTGTTGAACCGTCCCTCTGATGTCTGGAATCTGCTTTTTATACAAGCCTCATTTTTATGCAACATTTTCAATCACAAGGTTTTCAGCATCCACATTATAAAACTCAAACCTGAGGTAACTTTCAACAACAAAATCACATACGCGTCTTTATCTAGTTCCAGTTTTATAATTGTAACGTTTGATAACCCTGAAGAAACTCTGAAGGTTAATGATGAAGGGAACTGTTTGACTCTGAGTGTGATGGTCCAGTTCTATGTGGACCGGCCACTGTCACGCAAATGCAGCTGGATTCATTGATTGGCACATTGATAACCACAAAGGAAGTATCTGTACAGACCTCAGTAAGGTTTTATTAGACGAGACATCATCAGCACAGACTGAAAACTGAAGCAGGGGAAAAGAAACGAGAGTACTGCTGAGTTTTAGGATTTGGCAAGACTCAAATAAACAGATACACTCAACTCCATTTAGTTCCACTTGTATGATGCTCATTTACAACTAAAGCACTAAATAATGCAGTTCAAAACACTCCAATTCAGTGTGTTACGTAAAATAGAGTCCAGTTTGATCCGGTTCCAGTTCAGCTCAGTTCAAATCAGTTTCATGATAGATAGATAGATGGATGGATGGATGGATGGATGGATGGATGGATGGATGGATGGATGGATGGATGGATGGATGGATGGATAGATAGATAGATAGATAGATAGATAGATAGATAGATAGATAGATAGATAGATAGATAGATAGATAGATAGATAGATAGATAGATAGATAGATAGATAGATAGATAGATACATACATACACAATAGTGCGTACACTCTTTTATACAGCTGGGCAGCTGTTGGTGATGTCATGAGTTGTTCATCCAAAAAGTGTGTGTGTGTGTGTGTGTGTGTGTGTGTGTGTGTGTGTGTGTGTGTGTGTGCATGTGTGTGAGAGAGAGAGAGAGACTGCATGTGTTGATGTAATCAGGGTCAGTGAGGAAACTTGGACCTGTTCTCTGCTGCACTCGACCAAATCGTTATTAAAGAGAAAACAGAACAGAACAGAGAGAAAAGGAGGAGAAGAGAGAAAAATGATTAAATGACAGAAAGAACAGAGAAAAGAATATAAATGAGAGACAGAGAAATCAAACAGAAAAGAAGAAGAAGCAGCGGATGAAAACATGATGGTTGTTTTTGTAAAATGCAGTCAGAGAGTTCATCAGGTCACTTCTACACACTCCCACTGACAGCAACATTTTACAGCAGAAACACTTCTGGTCCATTAGGAAAAACATATTAAATGTTGAAGCTGTTGTGGACAGCGTGCCAGGGGGTCGTTTAACAGCTTTTTAGTGACTTTAAAAACTGCAGAAAAATGTATAATTTGGTCTCCCAGTGTGAACAAACTCAGGAACACATCGAAAAGAAAAGATTTCTTCAGGATCTCAACCAGCAGCAGCAGAAACCAATACAGTCAAAAAAACTCAAATAGTTTCTAAAGCAGTAAGAACAATAAACACTAAATAATAACATTCTAACAACAAAATGCTTCATTTTGTGTTACAAGTTTTTCTTTTATACTTATTTATTTAACATGAATGTGTTAGTATTCTCTGTTTCTTGTTAAAGCAGCACCAGAAACCGTAAAAACAGTTTCCTGTTAGTCAGTTGGATTTCGTTACTCCTCACAGCCACTGCTTTCTCCATCTCCCCCACCTCCTTCCTCTCCTCCCCCCTCTTCCCTCCTTGTCTTTTATCTGTCCAGCGGTCCGGCAGTGATGAAGAAAAAGGCAAGTCGCACTAAAGAATAACAAAAGAAGCTGGAAGAAAAGGCTGGAATTCCACTGAACTGATGTAACGCGTTTCATTTGGACAGATCTGCAGCGCTTCATCCAGCTTCTCCTCCATGTTCTTCACTTATCTGCTCATTAAAAACATTTTATAAACATCCCTTTCTTTTATTTATTTTTAGGAACAACTTTATGTGGAAAAACAAACTTCTTTTTTTGTTTGGACATGTCTCTAAAGTAAAACCGACTCATTTTAAACAAATGAAACATGTTTATTAATAAATATTTTGATAGTTGAAACTTTTCATCCACTAAAATCAGAAGCAGCAAAAACTGAGTGACGGCAAGAAGAATTTGACCTCTGTGACCTTTACTTTCTGTTTTTGGTCTTTTCTCTTGTGTTTTTTTAATGTCGTGTTTACTGACGATTAAAAATTCGACTTTTAAGTGGAAGAAATAGTTAAACTGAACCGGACAGGGTTCTTCTTGCATGTCATCGGGTCAAAAGAAAAAATGATTAAACCTTGTCTTTGTTTGCCTCCCCTCCCTGGTTTCACCCCCCACCCCCTTCTTCCTTGGCAGCAGGACCGGTGTTACCCAGGTGACCCGGCCCATGCCGAGCAAACAGCTGAAGAGATGCCATGACAGCCTCTTTTCTGATTTTCTTCACATGTCTCTTCCCCTATTTTGGCCTCCTCTACTTCCACTAATCTCTCCTTCCCAGTTTCTCCTCCTTTTCTCACTCTTTCTCCCCCCCCCCCCCCCCCCCCCCCCCCCCCCCCCCCCCCCC
>SSNP01000169.1:581507-594958 GCA_006937955.1 Pachypanchax playfairii
CCCCCCCCCCCCCCCCGCCTCCTTCCAGCTCCTCATCACTCTGTTGAACCTGCTGTCACAATTATGTGAAAGCTGCCAGCCTGCTCTGAGCAAGAAGAGAAAACAGAAAACAGAGAAGGAAACACTGTTTAAATTATGTCACAGGCAGCTTGATGGGCGGAGCCTCACCAACATTCAGATAGAACATATGGCTGACAGGCTCATGCAGGTTCAGTCCTTTATTCAAATCCTGAAACGTCCTCCATCATCTCTCATTTCTCCAAGAGAAAAAGAGTTTCTGCTAAACTATCAACAATTATAGTAAAGAAATAAAAATTCTCAATGAAATTTCGCCATTTTCTTCTCCTACAAATTTGTAATTGCAATGTCAGAATTTTTGCTTCCATTCCGTTTTAAATTATATTTCACAGCAGATTATGCATGTTAACACAGATAGTTTGCAAATCAAACTTTCTCTGATATATTTACACGTCATCCAGCTGCAACCAGGTGAGAAATAATGACATTTATTTACAAAGGTCATGCACTCGAACCGAAACAACTACAACACCTTCATGTTGATGTTTTCTCTCTCTATCGTCATAGTTTTTAAACATTTAGACAGACATTTTTAGAATAAATTAGTGAAACAACAAGCAGTATATCATCTGTTGTATCTCTGCTTTAGTCTTGACACATGACTGGCTTCATTTTTATCTGCATGTTTTTTATGAAAATAACAAAAAGACGTCAAGACTGGAAAGTAGAAACTTCCTTTCAGAATTAGTTGCTTATAAAAATAAATGTTTTGTTTCTTATTGTGGAGTTTTGAGTTTTTAAACTGCAGTGACTGAATCATGAATGTGAGCTGGATTAGAAACATGTTGTAACAAGAGTTCCCTCTACAGTTAGCATCACTACTTCATGGCTCCTCGTGGAGGATGTGATCACATGACTGAGGAAAAGTTAAGGGAAAAACTGAAGAAGATTAAGTTTACTGTAATAATGGCAGACAAAAGTGAAAAAAGCCAATTAAACTAGAACCAATTATCTAAACTAGAACATTATCTCAGTTTGTGGAAAGATAAAAACTTTCTGAAGCCTCGACTGTATTCATAACTACAGCAACAGTCCAAAAAAGACATGCGTAAATAAAAGATGTAACATACCAAACAGGAACATTAAATTCACTACGAAATGAAGTTATAGTTTGTTTATGTCGACAGGTGAACAGGTGCAACAGAAATGTTAGAAACAGTACAGTTTATACAAGAAGTGGGAACAGCTGTACTAACATGCTCCATTTAGTTCTCCCTGTAGACACACACATATTCTTGTCTCATGTCATTAAGTGGTGGCATTGCAGGAACCCTTTTACACACTCACACACTTACGGAAAAAATGCAGATACACTCACACACAGTCAGCTCAGCTATCCGGCTCTCTAGAAAGTCGCACATCTCACCATGTCACCACAAACAACTAAATATACACACACCTAATCACTCACATACTCGTCTGTCTTCCACACACACACAGCTCGTTTGCGTCCCCACGGAGAGCCGGAAAGGTAATCGGACCTCGTGTGAATTCCTGCTCGACCCAAACGAGTTCAACACTGTCCTGATTTTACTCACAGCCTCACACATGCACAGATAAATACACGTCTTCTCAAACACTTTCACTCAGTGACCGTATCAACTTAATGAGGAGGCACAAAGAAACCTCCTCTCTTCTTCTGTTGCTTTAAATGTTTGCTTCACATCCCATTTCTCCTACTGCTTCTGCGGGTGTGAAATCAGGGTGAAGCTTCTTTTTTTGGGTGTTTCTGTTTGTGTAATTTGTTTGATTTGATTTTAATCAGACTGGATTTGGATGCTTCTTTCAAAAACATGAATTTACGCCTGTAAGAGAGAAGAGTTGTGTTTGTATTGGCGGGATGACTTTGTTCACAGCTGAGTGTGTTTATATTTGAATTTTCAGGCATTACATGCACAGTCATGAAGTTAATTACTGCAGTTTTCATCTCATATCTCTACTGTTGGTATCAGATGTCACACAACTGATGGAGCCACACCTGTCTTCTGGCCTAACTCATAAACACCCCTCCTGTTACCCTCCCACCCACAATTCATTGCTCCCTAAGGCCACAAAGTTATCAAAACAGTCCCCTTCAGCGCCTCCTGTGAAGTGTTAAGTGTGACTTCATGCAGACATTTAATGTGGACTTTAAAGATGGTATTTCTATACAGCAACTGTTAATTTACAGATTCTTTTTTTGTATTTTTGGATGTTATTTGTGTGTTTTTCTATCTTTGGCTTTTGTTTATGAGTGTGTGTCTGTGTGTGTGCTGTTATGTGGACAGTGTCAGCTGGTCTAAGCCTCCTCGTCCCCACCCTCCTACAGCCTTAAATCCCCCCAAATCCATCTCTGCTCCCCCTTGTGACTAGAACTGCCTCTTTACCCCGTCAGCTGCCCCAGTTCTGCTGTCAGCCTCTCCATCCTGCCAAATGTCAGACTGCTTGTTTCTCACACATGTCGCCCTTTCTGGGAATTAATGTTGATTTCCATTCAGTGTGGACAACTTTACCTGAACTTTGACCTGACCTCAGTTTACACTGGTCACTTAATGAACAACAGGTCCCAAAAAGGTTATTAGGTCCAAAGACGGTAATATAAATTAGTTTGCATCCATTCATGTTTTCTCTCACACTTGAGGAATTTCCTAATACGTCCTGCAAACATTTAAACAGGTCCTGATACGACGGTTTTAAATATGTTTTAAAGATACAGTATGAATTAGACCTTGTCGTCCTGCAATTCATGTAGAAAAAAATAAAATGTCTGCTCTCAGCCACTCCCCCCCTCCCCTCCCTGATTTTTCAGCTGGGTTGCCAGTTCTGATGTTGATCCTCGTTTAGTTTCTCTTGTATTTGTTCAATTTTTGAGAATGTCTGAAGGTCTATTTGTTCAGCATTGAGTTTTCCTAAGTGTATTTGAACGCCCCATCACATGCAGCTCAGCTGATCAGTTGGAAGGATGAGGTGGTTTCTTACTTTTTGCTGCTGCTCGTTGTGGAATTCCAGCTGCTTGTGTTGAAGACTTGGCAGCCTTGCAGACTCACATGTGATTCGTTATGGAACCAGGAAGTCTGGACGTGTAAATACTGATTCTGGTTGTGTGAGTATTTATTGTTAAATTCTAACATATTGTACCTATGAATACATAGAATTATCACTAATATCACTTTTCGTGATATTTGAAGATGTGATCATAAATAACTTGATGACATCATAATTATAAGTGATGATGGTAAAGCAGTGAGATCAGTAAAGAAGGAATGTTGTACAGTTTCATGTCTTTTATAAATAAATGTCTCTCCATCTGTTTTTAGTTACTTCTCTTTATCAGTTCACATTCCTGTTATTTTCTCTCATTTCCTCTAACTTTCTTTTGGCTGACACCTCTTTTTTGTGCCTCTCACACACACAGTTAAAGTAGATGTCTGTCATTGTGTCTGTGGAGTTAAGCTGCATTATGAGAAGACCTGCTCCACTTTCTAAGTGTTTTCACAGCTTCATAAAGCTGCAGGTGTTTGAACTCGAGCACGATCTGCTCTCCCTTTAACACTGAGTATTCTGACATCACGTGCACCCTCCTGAGGGGAAACACAGTCTCATGATGTAAGTGTCCTAAAAGAACACAAAACCAGCTTTACTTTCCAACCTTCATTTGCATATTGTTTTATGTTCTTCTTTTGTGTTCCTTCATTTGCACTGATGCTTTTTCATGTTTTCTGTTTTTGTTTTACACCAATTGTACATGTTAAATTTGCAAAGAAATCCTTTACAGTTCCAGCAATCCCAGTGTGCAACGTGTCTGGTTAAACTCTGATTTAAGCAAATTCAGTTTCCCAGAAGCTCAATTTTCAGAACTGAAATCAAACTTGGAAATCACAAACATTTCATTACAGCGATTCAGTGAAAGTGCGTATTTGGACTTGGATTCGCTGCAGAACAATAAAACAATTCTGCAGGGAACCCAGAAGAGCTCTTTAATAACTGCTGGCATGTAGAGTTTGACCAAACACACACACACATGCTCTCTCAACACCACACACACTCTGAACATTTACTCAACAAAACTTGTCAGCCATGGAGACCAGCATGCCTGGTCTTTTACATCATCATCATCATCATACAAAATCTGGTCCCCATTTGTTACAGCTGGGACTGCAGTGTGTGTGTGTGTGTGTGTGTGTGTGTGTGTGTGTGTGTGTGTGTGTGTGTGTGTGTGTGTGTGCGTGTGTGTGGCTTCCCAGTGAGGTCATGCTACATGCGAATGAGAAAACTGCGCAGCGTAAAATTTACCAAAACATCCTCGCCTGTTCCTGAACTCTGAGCTGCAGCTCGTTTCTGCAGTGTTCAGAAAACCACCTGAGACTTTTCAATACATGCAAAACTCTTCTTCATCATGACACAAATCCACAGTGGAAAAACAAATAAAATTCAAACTGCAGAAGAAGACTCCCACTAACTCAGACCAAACCCTTACACAGTTAGAAATGTGATCCACTGCTGAACTGAGGTCAGATTGCTTCCTTGTAATCAAATGAGACAGAGTGCAGATCCACAGTGGGAGTGTTGTACAAGAAAAGTTGTTTTTCCGTTTTCCAACCCAAATCATGTCACTAAATACAGTTTCAGTCGAAAAAAGAGTGACTCAACCTAAAATTCCTCATAAAACGTTGTTTTCTTTAAATGGAACAACAAAAAACCAAAAACATGAATGGTATTTATAAACACAGCAAACATGTTTTAAAGGTTTTAATAGATTTCTATATATATTGTCATTCTCTACATATATACATTACTGTAATAGACTCAACATGTCTCAAAAATAAACATTATTGACTTGATATACAAGATTTAGATGTAAAGTAAAAGCCTTTAATGCATCTGGCAGCAGAGTTTTATTTAACTATTTCACTTTATAAGAGTTACAAATCTTTCTGTTTTTCTTCATATTGCTTTCCTCCATGAGATTTATTGAAAATATTCCAAGTAATCCAAAATGTTCCCTCCAGTTGCACTTTGCCAGAATCCAATCAGCTGAAGTTCTGAGGTGCTTAAATCTTTCAGTCTCAGAACATTTATATCAAATCTTCCTTCTGCAGAACAGCATGTCTTTGTTTTTCCTCCACCTGTTTTAAAATGAAGCCAAATAAACTCTGTGTCCTGATAACTGAGAGAAATGTTTAAATTCAGACCATTTACAGGGTGAGCTGTGGTTCGGATGTTAATGCCTGCAAATATATCATGTTAAGATGAAAGAAAAATAAAATGAATTTACAGAAAACAGTTAACAAACTCAGATGAAGTGTGTGTGTGTGGCACTTTTATAGGATTTTGATTTATTACAGAAAACCAAAAGAACATGCCGTAATGTGAACATTAACTAGCTCGCTTAAAAACATTATCTGCTTCACAAGCTGTTTAAACCAGTGAACCATTTTCCCGGGCAAACTTGTATTTCTTTACCCACATTATCTTGCAAAACTTTATATTTCCTGCTGTTTTTAGTAAAGAGCAGATATTTTAATTAGCGACTCCACATTGTGTGCAGCTGGATGATTCAGCAACCTCCATCCTGGTTCTTACAGAGCCCTGCTGGTTAGAAATTACATCCTTCATGCACTGAAAGTGATGCAGAACCTCAAAGAAAAGGGACTACTGAATCTCATGTGCATGTTTTTAAGTGTGCAGACACCATAAATTAAAATAAGGAACCTGCATTATTAAGGGAGTTTCTGAGAAGACTAACAGGAGCAGAAACTGACTGCTGGTTTTTCTTCATGTTTCTCCTTTTCTTCTTCTTTGTTGTCTGCAAGAAGGTGATAATTAGCAATTAGCTAAAACACCAATTAGTTTCTTATTTCCCGGTATCCATATGCTTCCCCCTTTGCAGCAGCTCAGTACAATAACTCATCTGTAAACTGCATGCATGCACTTTTTCTGTTTATTTATTTATTTTTATTTTAATGTCTGTGTCATTGTGCACATGCAAGTGAGCACAGAGGGTGGGGTCTGACTGGAAGTGTGACCTCATCTGAATTAATGACAACCATATGGAGCATAGTTATATGATTTACAGCAGACGGCTGCAACCTGGAAGAAGATAAAAGCAGAGTTGGACCGAACGTGTTTCAGGTTTATTGATGAGATGAAATACAGAGCATTTGATAACTGCTGGAAAAGATAAAAAAATGTGACAGACTGGTGTTATTTAAGGTCAAAACGTAGCATAAAATGTATGAAACAGCAGATTAAATATGTAATGTAACTGTGAATATTGTCCTATAATACTGTATAATAAACTCCTATTTTCTAAAGGTTGTATCCTTTAACTCGTTGTTTTTAGGCTCATACTGACAGTTAAATTAATGACTTGAAATGTCTTTAAATTTTCAGGCTTTATGTGTAAAACACATTAACCTGTCATCCCTGCTGAACCCCTTCGACCAGACGTTTTATTACTCTGGGAGATTCCACCTGTCATGTGATCAACATTAAATCTAGTCTGGCTGTTTAACCCTGAAAAAAAACACACCGTCACATCTGCACCATACGTGTAATTACCCCCTCTGGTCCCTGGATAGAGGACGTGCACGTTCGCCAGGCTGAGATCTTCATAATTAAAGTTCAGCCCGTGTGTCAGAGAAACGATATGACAGCTGACGGCTTTGTGGGATCTCAGACTGAGGGGTGGAGCTTCACCATGCAGGGACGGTGGGGGTGATGATTGTGGTGTGGAGTGTATATGTGTGAGATGGGTGGGGGACGGACAGGCCTATATGAAGCTTGACTGGACTGGGGCAGGACAAGGGGGGGGGAGACGAAGGAGCTTTCACTGAGGGATTAAAAATAATGGAACTAGGGAGGGATGGCAAAAGGGGGTGGGGGGGTTCGGGGCAGCTGTGGAACCAGTTCTTTTTTATAAGGGTGTGTGTGTGTGCGTGCAACAGGGGGGTTAAGGGTCCCAAAGGGCTACCTTTGTCCCTCTGCCAGATATTGGGGGTCTGTAAAGAAAAAAATGTTCTATTTCACAACTGGCTCTTGCTTTCATCACGGAGGATCTTTGTTCACAGTGCTCACATTCCTTTTTAAAGCAAAGGCCACTTCCAGACAAAGCAAGGCTCCAAAGTGCAGGAACCTTCAACAGTACACATCTGCGTTAGTGTGTGTCAGAAGTACTACAGAGACATTAGCAGATTTAGACCTTTTAGATTTGACCCCTTTGTGCAACTAGAGGGGTGTTGCCATGGCTGCCACCAACGCTTAAGTGTCATTGTTGATGAGGACCAATCAGAACGGAGCTCATTTGTTACCATGTTTGTATGAACTTGTGTTTTATTGGTATTAAAGTATTTAGCATCAATTTAAAACAATCAGTTTTAGCTGTTTCAGTACTGAGCTGAGGATAAACAGATTTTTGAACAATGTGTTCTGACCATGTGATTCTCTTCAGTGTTAATGTTCCGCAAGCAGCTCTCGTAAAAAAGCTTTACTCAGTGTTCCACTGCATTCACAATTTATGACATTATTAAAAGCTGACACCTAAATTACGGACTCAACTTCCGACGAGTGCTGCTTATTTCAGCGAGTCTCAAGGACACGAGGGAAGAGGACCTGGAAGCTAACCAAAAGGAGAAGAAAGGCATCTCTCTGTCTCTCACACACTCTTACACCTGCTGGGGAGGGGAGTTGGGACTGAGCGGAGGTGAAGGAGGGGGTGGGCTACTCCTCCTAAAGGAAAGCTGTCACTTTGATTTTTGTCACCAAGGCGACGAGTGTACAGTCCCACAATCCTCTGCTTTGTCTGAGGGGGGTTGGGGTGTTTGTGTGGCAGTTGCTTTGCTTCTACCTCTGCAAACCTGCATTAAACAGACAAACACCAAGGCCGCTCGCCATCCTCATAGCAGGCTGTGAAAGAAAAATCACCATGGTGACACACAGAGAAATCCAGCAATGTCTGCTATTTATGGGAAAAGGAGAAGGCAGGCAATATTCTGCAGCCAAACAAACTGAAACTGCACAGTTTAGATGTGTTGTCTGTGCACATGATCAAGATATTTTGTGATGAGGATTGAGGCGTGTTGCTAAGCCAAGCTCCTCGCTGTTTGACTGAGAGAAGCTTTGTCATAAGAACTGACAGAAGTTAGAGGACAGGAGAGTAAAAGACAGAGACACCCATCAGTTAATGTCTCTCAGCTTTGGGAGTGTCTTCCACTGGCTGCGTCACAAAACCACCAAAAACTTGCTGATGAGATAAAAATGTAAAATTAACCTAAAGTCTTTCTTTTAATCAAAACTACAGTGTTTCTTTTTCTTTATTAAACTTTAAGATGTGATGCAGGAACAATAAAAACAAATAAATTCAACTGTAATGGGAAGGTGTTAGATTAAGATTATGTGAGTAAGTGTTCATATCTGTGGCATTAAGCCTGCCAGCATAATATTTTAGAAACATGATCCTCCACCAAGAGAAACAATCTAGTAAGTATTTATAGAAAGTGAGCTGAACTTAAATTCTAAAGGATTTTTATTTTGCTTGTGCCTCATTTACTAACAATGAAACCAGTTTTTTTTTTCTTTTTGTCTGACTTCACCTTCTACTTCTGTTTCAGATTTGGTGCAAATTCACTGTGTCTTTGTTAAACACACCAAACAACAACAGTCACATAATTAGATGCCGGCTGAGTCTTGGTGGTGAGTATTTGAGCTGATGATGATGTCATCATCTGTGATAATTTCACACAGAATGAGTGAAACTATATTTTTATCAGTGCACTCGATATCCTGATGTAACTGTATCCCCTCCCCAGTCTAAATACAGATTTAGCAGAACACACATCAAAGTACAGATGTATACACGCCTTCTCTTCTGAGACAGATGGGGACACCCACCAACCCCCTCCTTCTCATCCGTTTTCCCTCCTGCTAGCTTGACCGGGGTCAAAGAGCCCATTGTCATACAGAGCGCCGTGCCTCGCCTATTGTCTGCGACAGTTGGAAACCCTTAGAGAGCCTGCAAACCTCTGCACACTGAACCGTTCCGCCTCCTCCTTTTCTGGCTTGCCCTTCTCCTTTCTCCTCTTTATTTCACTTTTCGTTTTGGTTACTCCTTCCCCCTCTATCCTCCCACAACCCAATTTCCCTTTATGTGCTGACTGGGTTTATATTTGTCACATACACTGACACAGCTGGATCAGCACAAACACAAAGGGACACGAAACCTAGCAAGCGTTGCTTTGTTTTCATATACATTTGCTGGTTGAAGTGATTTTCTTCGTCTGAAAACCTGCATCGCTTGCTGATTCATTTTTAATGACCCAACAAAACTAAAATCAGATAATCTCTAAACTGATTATTCCTCAAGTCTATTCAGAAATTTGATGTAATTTTAAAGATGAGAGAAACAAAATGCCATGGAAACATTAAAACAGCAGTCAAGGGAACAAGTTGCTGAGAAACTGTCAGAATCCATCTTGGAAATGTTTTTACCACACCTTAAACGGACCTGGATGTGACTCAAACGCATCACTGCAGAACACATTTAACATCTTAAACCTGAAGTTCAGCTGTTTCTGAACAGTTTCCTCATAATTTGTCAGACTTTAGGCCTCAGACGAGACTGTGAGCAGCAGTGACACTCTCATCCTCAGAGATGCACCACACATGGCTCAAACATTTACACTGATGCTGCTGTTTGAGCAGCTGCAGGAAAACATGATGCTTTGAACTGCAGACAGGTGGAATCTCTTTAACCCTGCACCATTAATGCAGATCTGCACAATGCTGAATTTTCACTTCAGCTACACAGGGAGTCTACACATCCTAATCCTCCTCCTGCTCTCTTCAACGCATGAAAGAGTGAAAACAGAAAATCTCTGAATAATGGTGCACATTGAAACACGAGCCATCTTCAGCTCACCATCGGTGCTGTTGCATGTGAGACCTGACTGAGTGACTGCCAGGCAGCAAAACAAACATAAAACTAACTGATTTAATTGTTGCCAAAACTGTTTTAAAATTCTGTCATAAATTTAGTGACAAGTTAAGGGGGTGTTCAGTTTGTCAGATGAAGTAAAAACAATTCCGCCATTTTAAATGTTTCTTACTGAGAACATAAATAACTGTTTGGTTCTGAGCAGCACACTGCAGGTAGCCATGTTCTAATAATAAAAGCATCAGGCTTATTGATGCAAATTCAAGTGTAACATTTCATTACAGCAGTTACAGGCTGAAGGTGTGTCTGATTTATGAAGCAAGAAGAAGATACAATAAATCAACAGGTTTATTAGTCAAAGTTGTTTTATTTTTCTGTTCAGTAATTATTCTGCTACTCAGAGTGTGATAAGAAGATGATTTTCATTCTGAAGCTGCTTCTCTGCCAGTAAACCACGTTTCTTTGGCTCTCATGTGGGTTGAAATGAAATGTGTCAGACTTCTCATGAAAACTCTGATGTGTTGAAGGACCTGCATCAGAACTGTGTTTCCTGTTCCTGCTGAGGACAGGGATCCACAACCAGAGCTGGACTTTAACGATCCTGTGGTGCCAACAACTTTAGGATTGACAGAAATTAAGAAAATAATAGTGAAATGATTTAATAAACTAAAGGTACATTAAAAAGCATGTAAAGTGTTTTCAAACTCGTGTTTTTTGTGAACTAATGACACAAAAATATAAATGTGAGACTTGAAATTGTCGCCACACCTCTTTAATGAAAACAATAGTGAAAAGTTACAATTTAAACTTTAAGTCGACTTTTAGACATGATGATGTAAAGCTGAAGTGTTTCTTATCTAATCTTGTCTTGACTGTGAAACAAAAACATAACAGATGTGACTTACTGATACTTGCATCAGTCTCAGCTTGTAAACACACGCATGCACACAGAGACCTGCAGTGGTTAACAGCGCGGATCACCCCAAGGATAAGAATGTGTGCATGTGTGTGTGCTCTGCAGTGGCGAGAGGCAGTGAAAGTGTTTGACTGGGTTTATAACCGTCATATTTCACTGACAGACTGCATTATCTCTCTATTTCTCAAGGACGTGCACTCTCACACACTCGTGCAGGTTGAAATCAGTTACACACTTAGAGACGAGCATGAAGAAGTTAAAGTTCTCACCCATCCACACGCACAAACACAAATGCACACTCAGCACAGCATTGATCTGTGGGTAATCCAGCCATATTCCTGCTGTTCTATTTACGGTTGGCCACACTGGGACCCTCAGCCCTGCCTTATTAAAACTCTAAGCACAAAGGCAGTGAATGGCGAGACAGAGAACGCACTGAGGTGAAGAAAAACCAATATCGATCCTCAACTTCTTCATTTTTAATGATCAGTTTCATCCTTCTCATTCCTGCAGTCCACCACACATGGAAGCAGAAATATAAAAACAAGAATCAAATTAAAGAAAGTTATAGAAGTTGTAGCTCTAAATTCAAATATTTCTGAAGACTATTCATATATATTTAATTCTTTTGAATTTCAGAAGGTGACTGATGCCAGCATGTACTTGCAGGACTTCTGCTGAGGTATTTTTGCCTGTTGTTGTTGTGGATTAAGAAGCAGCAGTGACTTTGCGATGGCTGACAGAGCTGTATGTCGGTGGTGATATTAACGCTGCTCATTCTGCATGAGTTCATGTTCATTCTGCCAGAGTTCAGGGTTCAGCTCCCAGCAGAGCCTCCAAACACAGAAACACACTCAGGAAGGCACTTAAGAGGAAAGCTATAAACTTCTGTCACTTTTAATTTGACCTTTGGTGCAAAAAAAGCTTTCTGCTTGATGGAAAAGCAACTCTTAAGCTTGTTGTTGTCTTTCAATATCTTTAAATTTTGCCAGATGAATAATCCAGAGAGTGTGGAAGGAAATAGGATGCTGCTGTCGGTCATTGAATGAGTGAATTGTGCCACACATGGAATTCTTTCTCTTAAACAGTCACCACTAAGGAAATTATTAAATCATTAGTGATTCCATTATTTAAACATAATACAGTAACAACAGAGTTTACTCATATAAAAAATATGTAATATTAGCAATATTAATCTTTTTGGGGGGTTTGCTGTGTCAGTCAGTCAGTATCTGTACCTGTTCAGGGTTACAAGGAGCTGGTGTCTGTCATTGGGTGAGAGGCGGGGCTACACCTGGACAGGTAACCAGTCCATTACAGGGCTACAGACAACTCACAGACATACACCGGGGGCCAATTGAGAGTTATGAAAGGTCCTGGGTTTGAAACCAGGCCAGAACCTGCAGCCTGGTTTACTGGGTCATTCAGTAGAAACTGAAAATGTTCTTTCCTACAGTCAGTTTACTAAAACCAGCAGGTCCAGGATGAAGCAAACTGAGATAAAAGCGCTCGACCCTGTTGGTGATCATCAACTACATTTTAAAGTCTGAGATTTTTTTCTGAATCCAAACATTTTCAATGAGAACAAGACGAGCATCATATAAAGTCTGTAATTTATTATTATTTATTTATTAATGAAATGGACAGAAAGGATTTTAAATTAAAATCTCCTCATAATTAAAATATTTTAATCACATGCTGAAGATTGTGTAAAAGCTGTTTTCAGATATAAGTTATTAATAACAGCATTTAAAAAGCTGCATAATGCAAATATAGATAAGAACTAAAAGCTTCTACACATGTCTACGATACGCATGTTGCAGCTTCGGTCTGTGTCTCTCTGAGTGCTGCGATATGATGGTCTGTCTGTCAGCCTGCATGGCTCCGACTGGTACAGATGTATTACTCAGCTTCTCTGTTCACTGGCTGACATCACAACCAAACAAACAGTTTCAGGTCACAGCGTGAACTCAGCCACGAGGTAACAGCTGGTTTTACAGTCTAAGGATCATTAATAAAAACCTGCTTTTATTCCTTTTCTTCTCATTTTGACTGAAACAGTAGCTGATGTCTGTATTATTTGATCAGTTAGTGATTTTATCAGCATCATTTTTTTTTCATTTTTCTTATTTTTTATCAGCATAAATTCAATGAAAATCTTCTAATAATACTATCTGCAATCACTGGATAGTATGATGATGTCAAAATTCGGAAGTAGCTGCTAAAATATGGAAACAGTGAAGGCTTTAAAGTTTGGCTGAGCTCAGATCAGCTGTGACGTTCCCGCTCAGACAGCAGATACTTTAACTGGCAGCAGTTTTTCTGCAGTAATTTGACAGATTCAGACGCATCCAAAGTAGGAATCTAATTTAGTGGAAATCAGCTCTTTACAACTGATAAACAGCAGACATTTGTAATGAATAAGTCACTTAATGAAGAGGGGAAATGGCTAGCAAACAGGAAATTCATTATAGATGTGTGTGTGTGTGTGTGTGTGTGTGTGTGTGTGTGTGTGTGTGTGTGTGTGTGTGTGTGTGTGTGTGTGTG
>SSNP01000169.1:595656-609014 GCA_006937955.1 Pachypanchax playfairii
TTCATATTACAGAGTGGAAGGGGGGAGGTGGGGGTGTGGGGGTGGGGGGTCGCTTGTCATTCAACAATCCCAGTGATTTTACAATGTCAGTCATTAAGAAACTTGATTCCAAATTCAGTTCCCTCATTAACACTTTTATTTTTCCTCTTTAGACTCAATGTAAATTCATTTGGTCATTTTTTCATGAGTCACTATGTTTTGAAGAAAAAAGATTTGCTGCTTGATACTTCTTGCTTCATATTGGTTTTTCTTTTTCTTCTAAATTCAGACACTTCAGACATCCAAACAAAGTTATTGTTGCCATGCATTTTAAAACTAAACATTAAATTGCTAAAGACAGCTCCAGTTAAATACCTTTAAGTTGTTTAGTTTAGACTTTTTCTTTGCAACAGATTCATAATGGACTTTTTCTGAAGTCACAGTTCCGTGAATCTTCCTGGTTACATTGTTACAGTATGTAACTTATAGAACGCAACCAAGGGATGTTTTACCAGCATCAGCATCAACTCATTTCCAGGCTTATGCTCGTCTTCATGGCTTTGACTCTGTGTCTGACCAGAGGTCAATACCTCCGCTGAAAGGAGGGAGAGGAGGAGGAAACCAGGTCGATTCTAATTATAAAACAGGTGTCATGAATGAATATTTTATGTCAGGCAGCAGTGGCCCTATTTGTTCTCTGGTCCTACAGAAAAGGAGCTGATGTTGCATTTTTTCTGTACTGCCCACAGAATGAAGGCTGCATGTTAAAACGTGCAGGGAATGATAAAGTACTTTACAGTTACAGTAGCTTCTATCTGATTACAAGGAAGTTTTGTCTGCAAAACTGGAAAATAATGAGCGTATTTTTCCTGGTATTCCAGTCCTGTTTCATGCAAATGCACCTGAGGAGCTGTATTTATGCACTGATGAGAAATACAGACTGAACAAGGTCGAAACACAAGAATCATGGATAGAAATTATGATATACTCTGTTAAAGTGACTGGAGACTCCCTGCAGGTGCTCAAATTAAAATTCTACATCACTGGTTAGTCACATTTAGGTGTGTTTTTATAGCTAATTAAAGCTAATTAGCTAATCAGTCACCTGAACCAGAGAGACATTTAAAGCTTAATTAATCTACTTTCTAGAAAAAGTTGTTTGTAATCAACCAAAAAACTTTGAATTTTTTTCTTTTGACCTAAACAAAGAACATAAATACTAATCTGGTGCTGTGTATAAATTACTGATGCCCTTCTGTTTTCGGTTTGCTCATGAGACAGTGACAGAGGAGCTATATTTGGAGGCGGCACTGCCTTGTACTGTATGGGTATGTAATAAATCTATTGTACCATAACAGTGAATGGTGGGTTGCACAGATCTGTGTGTGTATGTGTGTTGAGGATGAATAGTGGCCTGTCTCATCCCCCCCACCCAGTGCTGCAGCTCTCTGTTAATTGGTCGTCTCCTTAAGTGCTGCTGCTGCACTATTCTCCAGATGGGATGAAGGGAGCGACGAAGGAAGAGGAGGGAGAGGAGGAAGCGCAAGGAGAAAAGGAAATGATTGATGGGTGGGATGAAGCTGGATCGAAGGATGTAAGAATAAAAAGGGAAGGAAGGACATAAAAAGTAGCAAATGAGTAAATTGTTGCATTTTATATTGTGTAAAATAAAACCTTTATCTTTAAATGATTTTTTTTAAATGGGAAGAAGTATTTATCAGTATCTTACCTGCAGTGGGCAGCTACAGCTACTCAGAACAAAAGTAAGATACACTCTAACATAAGTCCCACTTCAATTAAATCCTAAAATCACTTTAATTATTCAAAATCATCATTCCAAAGGCACCACTGACACCTAACATCACTAGCTTAACTTGTGAGCAGCTTTTATTTTGAAAATAAGAGGCTACAACATTTATGCAAAACAAATTAACAGAAAAACATAAAGTATTTGTAAATATCTTAAATTTTCTGTGTCAATAAATCTAAATTTCCAAAGCCAAAGTATCTTCGGTGTGTATGAAGTTGCTTTAGGAGGGAGAAGAAATAACTGATGTTGTCTGTGGCGTGAAGAGAGGAATGAGGATCTTTGGCCAAAACACTGCAGTAACTCTCAACTCTGTTCATCAGACAGCCTCTTTTATTTTCTAACACACCCTCACAGACGGGTTCTTGCAGCAGGTGGGCCTTTTGATTTGTCACCCAGGAAGAACCGCGTCTCATTTGCATACAGATGCCTCCTTCAGAGCAGAGGAAGGGTTTATGTACACACATACACACAGCTCCTTCTGTCCTTCCCTGCAGACCCAAACCCAGACAACCCTTTCCTTCTCTGTCTCCTCCCGCTTGTTTCCCTTCCTCCCATCCTTTTCTTCACTTCTTCTGGGCTCTGCCCCAATAGATTACAAGACATGTCTGTGTGCATGTGTGCACATGTGCGTGTGTGTGTACAAACATATTTTTAGTTTTACATCCTCTGTTAAAGTATGCACACTTTGATTTATAGAAGCCTTTTTTCTCTCCCTTTCCTTGTGCATTTACAGTTTTGTGTATTAGTGTATTACATGTGTGTGCGTCCGTGCATGTGTGTGTGTGTTTGTCTGTGTGAGTCTTAGAGGCTCTTGAACCCTGCATCTGCTCTTGCTGGCAGAGTTCTCAGGCATCTCATGTGCCGATGTCAGACAACGGCCGCTTGTTTGCAGACCGTAAAGCTGAAACGATGCACGAATTCAAACATACACACTCACACACACACTAATACAACAAAGTGTGAGTTAGGTTTTTTAAATCAAATATGTGAAGATTGCAATGAAGGTTAAAATAAAAGCATTAAAGCAGCAGAGGATAGAATGATTCTGAACTGCACCAAATACTATAATGTCTTATAAATAGCGAAAAAAGAAGTTTAAAACTCTTTGCTGGTGAACTGAAACTTCATCAGACATCATGACAACATATCTGGAGATATTTTTACTTCTTCCACGAGTCCTTCAGATTATAAATATTATCACAGAGAGAAATATGTGCATTATAATATGAGATTTGGGTCATATGATTGTGTTTAACCAATCTGACTCATTCTGCTACCTGCAAACCTGACACTTAGAAATCACAACAACACAAGAGCTCTTTCATTTGACCTAACATATGATTTGAGGTTCTGCAAAGTGGAGTCAAACTGTAAACAGAACTTGCTTGTTATATTTGCTTGTTTTTTCTTACATTCACAAATCTGCACCGTGCAGTATCTTCTTTGGCAGTTTACTTGATGTTTTCCAACAAAATCTGATCTTGGCTGCTGCTTTTTATATAATTAATTACACTTGGATTCTGGAATCTCAGAGTTTTTAGTTGAGGTTAAAGACAGAATGTGGGTTTACTGCATCTTTACATAACCAGTTATCAGTAGTTTCAAACTTTTTCATTTTTACCAGATTGATCAAGGATGCCACATACGTATCTGCATCAAAGTTTCACACAGGTTTTGAGGTTCACATTTTAGGCACATTTATAAAAGAATGAAATGCAGACAGCTGATAGATTTCATCTCCTTACTGCTGCAGACACGTGTCATGTCAGGACGGCATTAGGACCTCAGTCAAATATAATTTCACCCCTGATCCTGTAATCCTGATTTTCAGTAGTGTGTGTGTATTTTGTGGTCTTATAAATCTCTGACTGTCCCACAGGATTCCAAAACTCTCAAACTAAAATGCACAGATTAAAAAGAACACAAGATTCTAAATATCCACCTGTTCTGATTGGAGGTAAAAGTTCAAGCAAACGTGAAACAGTAAAAACAGTAAAACAATCTGAATGAGAGGAATCCATCCATCCATCCATCCATCCATCCATCCATCCATCCATCCATCCATCCATCCATCCATCCATCCAGAGTCTTACCAGGGTAGAAGTCTTTGGATTTTGACAGTTTGATGGTGGCTCCAGTCTCTTTCTGCAGCTGGACGATGGTCTGACCTCCCTTCCCGATGATTGACCCCGCTGCATAGCTGGGAATCAAAACCTTCAGGAAGTATTCGCCTTCCTCTGTGACAGGAAACAGGAAACAGGAAGTTAGATGGAAAACTTCAGCACTTTGGTACTTTTTACAAAAAATAAAGAAGAAAATAAAACTTTACAGTGTGTTTTTGTAACTTTGTTTGATCTTTGACCTCATGCAGGCCTTCTGTTTCTCTGTTACTTTTTTGTATTTGTAACATTTTGGGCTGTTTTGAGGAAAAATGTAGCAGAATACAGAAAACATGAGTAAAAGGATCTTCTTGTTTTAATAAATGTAACTATAAAGAGGAAGAAAAATCAGTCTGATGAAACAGCTGTGAGTCCTGCATCTACACACTAAAACAGAATCATCTGTCTCCATTTTCATCTTCCCTAACCATCCATAACTTCCTAAAGTTACAGAAATCCACCCAATCACATCAAATAGTGACATTTATCCATGACAACTAATTATTTCCACAATCTGGTGATTCAACACAATGTTATCTTCCCTCTTTCTCCGTACAGCCATTTGAACAAACCTCTAAACGCCATCTCCAGATTGGTCTAATCTAATTTCGGTGTTAGATTTGAGGAATCTGGTTCTCGTCACTGTCTTGGCTCAGAGAGCTGAAGGATACGATGCACAACAATCTTGTTATTAAAGCTAATCAGATTCAAACAATGCTCGTGGACGCTTCAACTCGTAAACACATAACACCACATTCCTGCCGTGACACACACACACACACCCCCACGTATGTTTTGTTATCCTTATGGGGACCGTCCATTGACTTCCATTGATTTTAGTAACTAGAGTTATACCTAACCCAAACCCTTTTCCTAACCTTAACCATTACTGATCTATAACTAACCCTAAGACTAACTAAAACTCTATTCACACCATACCTATAAACCTAACCCCTAACCCTAAAAAGGGGAGTCCCCCTCATGGGGACCAGGCTTCGGTCCCCACAAGAACCCTCGGACCCCAGAAAGATAGTAAAAGTCAGGAAACGGGTCCCCAGGAGGTCAGAAATACAAACCCACACACACACACACACACACACACACACACACACACACACACACACACACACACACAAGTGTGTTTTGTTATCCTTATGGGGACCGTCCATTGACTTCCATTGATTTTAGTAACTAGAGTTATACCTAACCCAAACCCTTTTCCTAACCTTAACCATTACTGATCTATAACTAACCCTAAGACTAACTAAAACTCTATTCACACCATACCTATAAACCTAACCCCTAACCCTAAAAAGGGGAGTCCCCCTCATGGGGACCAGGCTTCGGTCCCCACAAGAACCCTCGGACCCCAGAAAGATAGTAAAAGTCAGGAAACGGGTCCCCAGGAGGTCAGAAATACAAACCCACACACACACACACACACACACACACACACACACACACACACACCACACACACACACAAGTGTGTTTTGTTATCCTTATGGGGACCGTCCATTGACTTCCATTGATTTTAGTAACTAGATTTATACCTAACCCAAACCCTTTTCCTAACCTTAACCATTACTGATCTATAACTAACCCTAAGACTAACTAAAACTCTATTCACACCATACCTATAAACCTAACCCCTAACCCTAAAAAGGGGAGTCCCCCTCATGGGGACCAGGCTTCGGTCCCCACAAGAACCCTCGGACCCCAGAAAGATAGTAAAAGTCAGGAAACGGGTCCCCAGGAGGTCAGAAATACAAACCCACACACACACACACACACACACACACACACACACACACACACACACACACACAAGTGTGTTTTGTTATCCTTATGGGGACCGTCCATTGACTTCCATTGATTTTAGTAACTAGATTTATACCTAACCCAAACCCTTTTCCTAACCTTAACCATTACTGATCTATAACTAACCCTAAGACTAACTAAAACTCTATTCACACCATACCTATAAACCTAACCCCTAACCCTAAAAAGGGGAGTCCCCCTCATGGGGACCAGGCTTCGGTCCCCACAAGAACCCTCGGACCCCAGAAAGATAGTAAAAGTCAGGAAACGGGTCCCCAGGAGGTCAGAAATACAAACCCACACACACACACACACACACCTGTCTCTTGTTATCCTTATGGGGACCGTCCATTGACTTCCATTGATTTTAGTAACTAGAGTTATACCTAACCCAAACCCTTTTCCTAACCTTAACCATTACTGATCTATAACTAACCCTAAGACTAACTAAAACTCTATTCACACCATACCTATAAACCTAACCCCTAACCCTAAAAAGGGGAGTCCCCCTCATGGGGACCAGGCTTCGGTCCCCACAAGAACCCTCGGACCCCAGAAAGATAGTAAAAGTCAGGATACGGGTCCCCAGGAGGTCAGAAATACAAACCCACACACACAGAAACACACACACACACACACACACACACACACACACACACACACACACACACACACACACACACACACAAGTGTGTTTTGTTATCCTTATGGGGACCGTCCATTGACTTCCATTGATTTTAGTAACTAGATTTATACCTAACCCAAACCCTTTTCCTAACCTTAACCATTACTGATCTATAACTAACCCTAAGACTAACTAAAACTCTATTCACACCATACCTATAAACCTAACCCCTAACCCTAAAAAGGGGAGTCCCCCTCATGGGGACCAGGCTTCGGTCCCCACAAGAACCCTCGGACCCCAGAAAGATAGTAAAAGTCAGGAAACGGGTCCCCAGGAGGTCAGAAATACAAACCCACACACACACACACACACACACACACACACACACACTGGTTATTAGGTAAAGATCAGCTCAGATATTATTCGTATATTCTATTATCTGTACAAAGAACACGTTCACTCAAGAAGGCAGATTTAAACGTGTGGCTTCTTATTGACTGTTTAAAGTTCGACTTCAGCAAAGTTCAATCTGATTTGTCAGTAAAATCAATTTGTCTCATCAAGCAGAGAGCGCAATAAAAGAACCAGGATTTGCAAAAGCCTCTAAAACCTGATAAAATGTCACCAATTATAGCAAATTCAGTTGTAAAATCATTCCTCGGTTCTTTTATCTTTCTCAGTGGTTTCTTCTTCTTCTTACTTCAGACTAGTTCACCGTCACCTGACCTCATCGCACTCTTTACACCAATAACACAAAACAATGTTTTATCATTTAAAATCCATCATACACAAAACTTTTCTGATACACTAAATTAACATGCAAATTGTTCATTTAACCTTTATGATTGCGTTTTCATCTTTATATCGAATCACAAACAAGCTTAGAAAATGCTGTATGAAAAAATTTATTATTATTTTTTTTAATACAAGGAGATTTGGTGAATATTTTAACTTTCTGTGCAAGTAAACTAAAAAAATCGCAGCATCAGTGCAGAGTCCTTAAACATCCAGAGAAATGAGAGACGTTTGTTTCTAATTATGTTCCAGCGTCTTAATCATTTGTTGCAGTTTGCTGCAGCAGTTTAGACTTTTCTGCAGGGAAAAACTGGAAAACTTAAATGATAATGTTATTTTTCATTTTTTTGTTAAAGTTGACTTCTCATAAAAGTATTATTTATCATCGACAATAAAAAAGATAAATAATAAGGTATCAAGCTGCAGGTAAACAGTTCAAATCAAGCATCTAACAAACACGGAACATTAAATTTCCTGTTTTTTAAAGCTTGTGTTGCTTCAAACTGCCACTGATTCTGTGTGTCCGTATGTTTAACAATCCAGGACACGAAACCTCTGGAGGCAGATTAAAAATAGGATTACTGTAAGGAGCACTGAGAACGACTCTGCTCTTCTTCTGTCTGTCATTCAGGTGAACAAAACAGAGTCACATTCAATCTTACAGCTTTCTGGTTTCAGTAACAACCAGATGGAGCAGGAGGGCTTTTAATAACTCAAACTCCCTTTAAACCCTGTAACACAAATCAAGTGTGGAACGGAGGTGTACGTGACACCTCACTATAAATACATCGATTTAGTAAAATGCCCTGCGCACACACATTGGTATACGTCATGCCTGCTAATCAGGTCTCTTAATAAATAAAAAGATTTGTTAGAATATACAGCGGTCACATAAAAGATGTTAAATGTCAATCAGAAGAATGTTTAAAGTCTGAAATATGGTTCCAGAGCAAATCCAGAAGTAATAAATACTCAAAATAATTCTTTTAGCACAAATGTTTCCCTTGTGCAAGATTTTTTTTACTTAACATGCTTTAAATTAACTTTTTGGATTTTTGAATCAGTTTTAAGAATTTTTACACAATAAAAAAATGAAATAATTTTAAAAGCTAACACATATCTTTTTTCACTTCAAGTTTAAGTTTAAGTCACTAAAATGAATGTTTTTTCATATTAAAAGTGTTTACTTGACACACTACAAATGAATCCCGTATGAACACTAAAACCATCAGGGAGGACGTCCCGTTTCCTGTTACCCAGCCATGCTGGAACGTTGTGAGGGATTGTGGTGTCACTGGGTGGGTTCTGTTCACATCTCTGAGTGTTCAGCCAAGTCAAAGCATGAGTGCAGGAAACTCGACACTCCCCTGCCCTTCCTCAGCTCCACGAGTGATGACGAAGTGCGAGGAGCTCAAACATGGATGCAGAGAAAAGAGCAACCGCCTCAGCTGAAGTTTGACCTTCTTATTTAAAAACTCATGTGAATCTGAATGATTGAGAAACGTGAGTTTAATTAAATTCTCACTACAAATTCCACATGAAACAGTCCACATGTTAATGTGTTCATCTTTCTACAGTCCATCAAAGTGTTTCTTCTTCTCGTTACTCGTGCTTCTCTTCACTACTCAACAATTGGATCAGTAAATGTAAGTTAACATAGAAAGCAAAAATATATGTATAATTTATTCAGAGTCACTGGAGGAGCAGACAGCTGTTTGAGTAAAACCTGTAACATCCAAAGGTTCGTCTGCAACCCAGTCATTAATCAAATGTACCAAGAGGAAAGACAATCCTTCTTTTCTAGAATCTTTTTAAGCTTCACTGTGCAGACTTTGTGTTTTGAATGCACGAGAAACATTTTATTTTTGTGCATAAAAACTGGTAGATTTAAAATTATACACACTGAGAATATATTTTTCTCCCCGAAAGAAAACTATCACAAGGAAACATGAACTTTTTATCTCTATATTGACATTTTTGAATCAAAAGTCTCATTTTAAAGCTGATTTAATTGATGTGACGTCGTTCCACCTCTGATATCGTTGAGTTTCTCTGCGGTTTTGGTTCAAAAGCTCAAAACATGAAACACGGCCGTGTCCTAAAACTGTTCTGAGTTTTTTTTTGTTCTTTACTGGTCTGTTTTCTTCTTCTCTTCTCATTTTTCCAACTTTCCCTTTCCTTCCTCCTTACACCCTCCTACTTCCTCTTGGCTTGTCCTACCAGTCCTTCCTGCTCTCCTCTCTGCACTGACCCACTTTGGGTACGAAGCCCTGGACTGACCTGCTTTAGAAAGAGTCTAGCTAATTATAACCAGCCTGTATTAACAAGGAAGATGGATTAGTCAATACAAAACACACGTGCACACGCAAACAAAAAGTGAAACTGCATTTGCATGATTGAGTGGATCCACGCAGTCAGAAACACCTCCTCTGCAAACAGATCGTTTCAGACATCTCATAAACGGGCTGCACACCTCGGCATCATGACTCACCATGAATATAAGAGGACGTACATGACTCATGTTCATTATTTGTATCATTGCATGGTAACACTTATGCATGTTACCATGACAATAATTAAAATACATAAAGTCACACCGAGGAGAGAAATTTAAAAATAATTCTGAGGATATGCAAGTCTTTAAAAGCACGTTATATTTAAGATGTTCTGCTAAAACATGGATCTTAAATGTCAGGAGTTTTATGCTAGAAATATGTCCATAGGATTTTAAAATGTGAGTTTTTTATTAAATCACCCATCAAATCAACTATATGACCGTGTTGGTGTAGTTCACTGTAACTGTAATTTCTGTGTTGAGTTTATAATTTAACTCAAACCCTATTAGAAACAGAAAAAAGCCATTTGTAGATTAGATAACGTCTTGTGACTATCCAGATGAATAACCAGCTGAACTTTTTTTCTTCCAGTTTACGGAAAAAAAACAACAAAACAAGTTTTTTAATGGTTATAAGTTGAATCTGAACAAAGAATTTAGATCTGATGCTTTTAAAGATTTAGTTTTCTAGATCCTCGGGGGGAAAATGCTAAAATTCAAAAAGCTGTTTAAAATAAATTCTTGCAATAGAGTCAGTGAATTTATTAAGAACCATCGAACTCAAACATCTGCAGGCGACTTTTAGTTAACAGTTATTACAAAAGCATGATGTCAGCATTTCTGACTCATTGTTCTTCACTTATTTTTTATTTATACACTGTTTAAAAAACAAGGAATGGTCCAGCGGAAACCCCCCCCCACACACACACAGACCTTTACTGTGCAGCCTCTCTGTGATGCTAACAACTTAATGAGCATCTGAACTTTCAGTGCAAATAAAAACAAGAAAAACACTATAATTAAAGAACTACTGATTGTTACTGATTAGTTCTTATCTATTGGACCATGAGTGCTACTCCATCCATCCATCCATCCATCCATCCATCCATCCATCCATCCATCCATTACACTTAATTAGATGCAGGAATCAGGTGTAGCCCAACAAGGCAATGCAATGCATAAAAGTATTACTGTTACTGAGATCTTATTAAAAAAAGTTTAAAGAGTGGAGCTGTGATTAGCAGTGATTTTACCTGTAAATGTAGCTTCTGTAAGTCATTGCACATACTGTATAAATTGATCCACGTTTGGTCCCACTGAATCTAACCCATCAACAAACAGACAGGACCATAATGTGGAAGTTAAAGCCAAACAGAAGGAGCAGTTCTCCAGTGACTGACTGCAGTATAAACTCCTGCTCCTTCGATGTAACATTTTCCTAATAAAAATAAAAAACCCTCATATAATCTTTTTTTTCCAGATGTTTACTTCTGTTGATTTGTGTAGTTATACCTTGCTGCTGAAAGTTCAAATAACATATGATTAAATACTTTAGGATTTAATTAGATATCTGAATCCTCTGAAACATCATGATCATGTGATCGTGGGAGGCGGGACTTTTAACCCCATATCTCTAGAGCTCGGACTCTGGTTCCAAAAAGAAAACTTGGCAGTTCTGTAAATATCTGTGAACATTATGACTTCATTTTTGTGCTCTGGAAGACGAAGACGATTTGTTGTCTGGTTATAAAATATGTTGATGAACTAACCTCAAAACAGATCTCAACCAGAATCTACAGACACTCAGTATGTCTAACGCAGAATGATCGTCATTTTAAAGAATTTCACTTTTTTAATAATTTTGTAACAATTACAAACAAACAAACAAACAAACAAACAAACAAACAAACAAACAAACAAACAAACAAACAAACAAACAAACAAACAAACAAATAAATAAATAAATAACAGTAATCATGTTTGTTTTAATAATTATATCTGTTTAATAATACTGACTATAGATTAACTTGAACAAGTCTCCTTCTCAGACCCACAACAAGCTGCTTATAGCTACTTCTGTCACAGAGCTGTAGAACTCCGGTCCATCATTTCATCAAGACTTTTGTTTACAAGTAAACACTTTGTTTGTTGTATGCTGCACACAACAAAAAGCTAAACACAGCGGATTTAAGACAAGACAATGCAAACTGCCAGATTTCCAGCGGTCAAATAAAACCACAGACACCTTGACACAAGCAGGAACATGGAGTTATAATTCATTTGGGCTGGAAACAAAGACGACGTCCATCATCTAACCACCAGTTTGCTGCAGAGCAGAGTAGGTGTGTGTGTTTGTGTCTGCAGCTGAGTAACTATAGGGTTCCCTACCAGCTGCTGTGATGAGGGTCTTTGTTTTCACTCCCCCAAGCATCTCACACACACAAGACAAACCCGTGCAAGAAGACACACAGGAAGTACACACGTTTCCTTTTACAAGCAAAAAGGATTTCAACCAAAATATATTTTTAAAGAGCCGGAACCCAGAAAAACAGGCACTAATCTTACAGCATGTTCTCCATGTGTGTCCTGAGGAACAGCTCGACATGCAGTGTGAACACCAGAAGATGAACAGAGTCCACGAGACAGAACAGCTCAGGACATTCATCCTAAAGATTTCAAGGTTTAGTGGCAGAAAGTTGAACTGGAGATGCAGCGTTTGTTTACAACAAATAATAAACCCTTCTGCACCACAATACAACAGTGTGTAAACAGTCCAATCTGTTGCTAAGGCCCCCGCAGACTCGCCAGGCCCAGAATAGGTTCTCCGTGCTAGGGGGGGATTGGGGGCTCAAATCCTGGGATCTGGTGTCCTCGGGCCTGCAGACGCCGCGCGGGGCAGCTGAAGATCACAACTTCCCTCTCAGCTTTTTTTTTTTCGTTCACAGTATTTTTGCAAAAACACTAACAAACATAAAGTTTATAAAACGACTTTTAAACACACAATTAAAAGAGATTGTAGTCTTTTTATTTATGCATGTCCTTTGCTTCATTTTCATTTTCTCCAGGTGTTTTAGATCTAAAGTACTTTTACTACAGATAATTCAGATTTTACAGACGACCCAAAACATCTATTTATAATCCATACATCTGTTTTTAAAAAGGATGACAGGAAAATGTATGGATAAATTAATTTACCTTTATTCGTTTTACACCAGAGCCATAAAGTATTTACATTATAATATTAAGTCAGTGATCAGGTTTTGAGTGCACCAACTCTTCAGCTCATTTCTGCTTTTTTAAAAACCTTATTACATTAACTTTTAGGCTGCATATACAGATTGAGTGAAGCCGTGAGTTTCTACCAACAGCCTGAAAACAACGAGGCTTCATTAGAGCAACATTCGTTGCACGTTGCGCCAACAAGAAGACAGATTGTGCTTTAAAAGTTTAATAGAGAATTAGTTAAACAATTTATTTAACAATGATGTATTACTTATGAGAAAGGACTTTTTGGAACATCTGTTTCTGAAGTATGAGACATCATTTTATCTTTAAATGTTAATTTTGATGATTCAAAATTGGGATAAATGGATTTCTGCTTTACTTTGTTTTAATTACTTTAGTAATGTTATATACAACGTTAACATTTTGACAAATTAACCTAAAGACAAGCGACGAGAGACGGAATTAATCAGAAATCTAAATTTGGCTTTAAGTCCAAATATGGGTTAGATGTAAATCTGAACAAAAACAGTCCAACAGTGTGAGCAGAGCCTGATGGGGGGGGTTGGAAAATATTCATCTCCCCTAAGCGGGGGGGGGGGGGGCAAGCTTT
>SSNP01000169.1:609024-668045 GCA_006937955.1 Pachypanchax playfairii
GGGGGGGGGGGGGGGGCAAGCTTTGTCTCACACACCCCCCTCCAGTCCGCTTGTCTTTTGTTGGAAGGTTTACACACACACACACACACACATACACACGTAAAGCTCTCCAGCAGTGAGGCTCTGACCAGCTGTCTTGGTTCTAAAGGTGACCATCGTAGAGCTCACAGACGAGCCCAGGCATCAGACATTGTTCTATCTTTATCACTTGTTTGCCACGCTGGTATTTAAACATTTTACTTTCCTCATTAATTCATTTTATAAATGTTTGACATTCCAGAGAGCAGAAGAAGCTCAAGCTCTTCATTTATCTGAGATAAAAACTGTCAGCAGCTTAAAAATTTATAACATTTCACTTCACAAATTAAAACAAGTAGCAACAAACTTTTACTGCATCATAAAGCTGTAAAATGTGGAATATTAAAACAATCGGTCTGAATTCTACAAGTTATTTCTCATAATAGCACGACACTCGGTTAGAACACAAACATCCTGCAGTATGAACAGATGTGGAGGGTGAGCCAATCAGAAGCCTCCGTACTGAAACCCTGGCAGCTAGAGGGGCGTCTGCGTAGAAAATCACACCGACACAGCAGCTAACAAAGATACTGAACTGGCTGCTTTCTTTCACTCCCTTGTGTGAGAAAATGGTGTGTATTGTTGTTGTGAACCATTTCAGTGGGTGTGTGGGTGAGTGTGGGGGGTGGTGGGGGGGCTCCAGTCACCCTCCTTGCATCAGCCCTTTCATCTCTCCTTCATACATATTTGTCACCGCCCTGCTCTCCTCACGTATCAGCAACCAGTTAGCTGTGACCAACATCTCGCTCCACCAATCACACGCCTTGCAAGGAGGTAGCATCCCCGCCTCGCTGCACCTTCACCCCACCCTGTACAATTCTTTATTTTTTTTAATTTGACGCAGTGCCTTCAAAACAGTAAAGAGTGTAGGAGGAGAAGGACGCCGCTACTTGTAGCAGATTCCAGCCGTCACTGACTGCAGATCGATGGCTGGCCTGGGAAACAGTTGCTGGGTGAGCGTCGTCGGTGGCAGCAAGCGATTGATGGAGGTGGTGGTGGAGGATGAAATGATGAAAGGAAAAGGGTGAAGGAGGACAGGAGGAGGGTGCTGTCAAGAGCATGATTAGTATAGATGAAGAGGAGAGAAGGACTGTAAGAATAAAACAGAGGAAGATGGAAAGCTTGAAAACACACGTGTTGTAGAAGAAAAGAGTAATAAAAGCATCCTGGGTTGAAAAACTTCAAAGAAAGAAAAAAATCTTAATTATCCTGATGTAAAACAAAAACATCATGTTGTGTCACATCGGAGAAGGTGATGTTGGGGTAAACATGCGATAATAACGATGTAATAATATGTTTATATTATGTAATAAACAAAACAATAACTGAGCGATAACCTGTAATAACCTCTGAGCACATTAATGAAAAATACTCAGAATAAAACATGTTACAGTATTTTTTAAAAGAAGATTCATCGCAAACAAATAATAATAACAAAATTACATAAGAAAAATTGTTAAGAAAATTGTTTCTTAATCTATTTATCTTTTGGTAATAATTGAGTCATTTAGGGAACAATTAAGCAAATAATTCTAAATAATTGATGAATAAAATGACAGAAATAATTCAATATTTTTATAATATTTTGCTGAGAGAAACGTCTTATTGTAGATCATATTAAATATTTATATTTTACATAATTCCTTTGAAATGATTTTGCTTTTGATGTTCTGAGCTGTGATGTAACGCTGTGATGGAACAACTGTTTTCTCTGCATGCTGATCTACAAAGCTGAGGTTTGAGTTGCTGTCTGAGGTTTTAAAAGCTGAACGTGGCGTTCTTCTTCTTCCTCATCCCATCTACAGATCGATGTGAACATGGCCGCCTCCTTCTGAGGAGACGGCCGCCCAAAAAAAAGGATGCACAGCTCAGCTGCAGGATCATCCAAACACTGAGATCAATATCATCAAAGGTCTGAGCTCATACAGCCGAGGCTCAATGCACAACATGTCCGTGTGTGTGTGTGTGTCATACATCATCTAGACACACCTCTTCATCTCTTTCATTAAACTTCATTGTGGCTTTTTGCAGGTAAAATCAGACATAAAACACTGCAACAGCCACACAAACACACACACATGCAGAAATCTTCCGGTTTACTGCCAGTAAAGTCCTCTAATGTCAATTGGCAAGGGCAACACCCCCCCCCACCAGCCTCCTGCTTCCCAACACCAGCCAGCTCATCCATTACTAAATGAAACATTACATCTTTCAGGCAGGAGAGGAGACGAGAGGAAGAGACAGAAAAAGATGATGTAAAAGTAATAAAAATGATGGAAGGAATGAAAACGTGTCGGCTCGTGTGAGTGTGTGTGAAAACTGATTCTGGATCAGTTTGCTGACCTGCACATTCTGATATTAAGCTTGTTCCCATTCCACTCACGTGTTCAATTCCTGAAATGAAAATAAAACAAACAAACTAAAATGCATCCCATTTCTTTTGTTTGTGCTTACGTAAGACTTCTTAATGGCTTGTACAAGCAGTTTTTACCCCTGAAACCTGCATCTGTCTTGACTGGACTTCAGGCTAAAAAAGCTGCTGATGGATACCGATGCTGCTTATAACCTAAAAGAATAATCCTAATGGTTCTATTTGCTCTGGATGCCGAGAAGGATTAAAATATCACATTGCTTCAGCATTTTAATGCCTTATGGGTGAATTTGTGTCCTAAGCATGAAGGAAATAAGTTGATTCAGGCTAAAAGAAAATTAAATGAATAAAAAAACTGATTCCATGTGCTTGTTTTAATACTGAATCATTTAATGAGCATTCCTGCACCTATTATTTAGGTCAAATTAAGTAATTTGATGAAGTATTTTAGTAGTTTCCTTCAAGATAAGTTCAGTAATATTTAAACTGGATGTTTTACAAAATAAAAGCTTTTATTTTAAAAAGCAATGCCGTGAACTGAATTCAAACCTAATTCTCCTCTGATTTCAGTTTCTTCTCCTGTCAGTCTGAAAGTAAAAAAACATTCACCTGAAACAAACAGTCTAAATACTGAGAGAAACACTGAATCCTGATCCATAAATTATTAAATCACTAGAAGATTCTAACTTGTTTAGTCTGTCAAGTTCAAATAAGTGAAACTAAATCAAATATTAACAGCAAGCTCATTAAATGTCTGTGATTATGTGTGCAGACAACACGATGAGAGGAGAATCTGAATTCCTTTAATAGTGGGGAGATACCCGCTGTGCAGCATGGGTGAGGGGCGGCGGCGCTGCACACTGAGGATCGGTTTGGGATGGTGGATTAGTGGGGTGGTGAGAGTGGGGGGATGAAAACAGCAGCCACTGCAGCTACTCATTGATCTTTCCGTCTCTAAGACCTTCAGCTTTTTGTGAGACAAATGTGATTTACGACCTGCGAGAGCGCGGCCGTCCCATGTCGTGTATCTGCTCACTGACAGCTGACCGTTTTCCACAACATGCACATTTTAGAAAAGACTTTTAAAACCTCCAGAAACTCAAGAGAAAACAAAAAGAGTTCATCTGTTCAGAAAAGAGCAGAAACAAATGATGATATCACGACACAAACTTTGCATCAGTCCCTCAATTTAAACTGTAAAAACTGCATTAAAAAGATCAATAAATGCAACATTTTAATCAAATAAAGACTTTTTCCTTCAAGATTTACGCTGTTCAAACTTCCAATAAAAACTGCAAAACAAAGAAACTGCAAATGTCCTTAAATGATCACAGAACACACTCTGAGCAGAGTGAACACAAGATAAACATTTCAACAACCCAACAGCAGATGATATGGCCAGCATGAGGTCAAAGGTCATTAGCACTCATCTGTGCACTTATGTTGGACTTTATGAAAAAATAAACACTGAATTTGCATAAAAAGCATGAAATATGGATGTTATGGAATTGATAACATACAATATAAGATATTAGCATGCACTGTCCTGAGTAATGCAAAGAATGAGTGTTAAATGTAACTTAAAGATCAGACCCTGCAGAGGTCCTTAAAAGACCCTAAAACTGAAGCTTTATTCTGATCAATTTTGCCTTCAGGAACATGTTGTTGCAGCTGATTCATGCCTGCATTGAAGAACGTTAAAATTATAAAACAAGTAGAAGATCAAAATTAAAGTCTGTCTTACCATGAGTCTCAGTTTCTTGTTGAGGGTATACAATGCCTTCAGATTCAAATAGGGGCTGCAGGAAGGCCACTACAGAGAGAGGAAGCACAGGGGTGGGGGGTGTGTGGCGTAAGCTAATCATTCAAAGAAACAACCATTATTATGACTTCTAACTTTACAACTGCAGCCTGAGCGCAGATTAAGAATATAGATAGAAAAGAAGATGCCAGTTGGAAAATATTAGCCACACTGGCAGTTGTGCTTTTCTTAATCTAGGGCCAAAATATCAGTCGTCACTGCATTGTATTTCTTAAATAGTTATTTAAGATGATCTCAACACTGCTGTTTATTAACTCAGGCTGTAAAATTTAGTGAGGTTATAGATCATAAAGACACAAATAACTAGATTATATTGGAATTAAATACAGAAGACTGAAACAGGTGAAAGAAAAACCCAAAACCCAGATTTCTTTGTTTCTTATTGTTAGGGGCCGTATTTCTGTCTTCAGTCTGATGCTGCCGGCTCAGACAGCATTAAACTGACCGTGGTGCAGCCGTCCTCTCTGCCTGAGTAAAAGTCTGGTCGGCTACGCTGTCGTCGTCATTATCATCATTTCAGCCTTTTCATTTGTCTAAGTGAACAAGCCGCCTGACTGTTGCGCAGGACGGAGGAAGGTCCCCTGAGGGGCAGCTGTGGGTTTTTACATACAGTGAGGAGGAGCTTTTAGTGCTCTGAGTGCTGCATCGATCTGCAGTTAAACACCGCGGCCTAACCTGCAGCTCACCCCTCCTCACTCTCTGTGTTTGACTCATGAAGATGGCTGTCAGAATATCTGGAGAGAGTTTAAGAATCTGTTAACAATCAACAGAAAATCTGTTCATCTCCCTTTTTAAAATCTTAAATCTGTTTTTGAATGTTGGCCATGGAGGCAGAAACTGAGATGATTAATTATGTTTGATTTTCTTTTAAAATGTTTTGAGTTTGTTTCTGATCCTTTGAGATTCATGTAGATGAAACAAACTGTGAATCGAAGCAGTTCCACGGTCTGAACTTAATATTTAAAATGTACCTGAGATGTAGGAACATGTTTCCACTTCAACAATCTGGATTTAACTGAATTCTACAGATTATAAGCAGGTCATTTTTAACTGGATGGTTAGCAGATCAGGTCCAATCCTGAATCTTTTCCCATCTGTGCGCTGAATGTAACGTTACACCTCTTTGGTGTATTAAGAACTCCATTAAAGGTGTATTGTATGTCCAAATGTCCATGATGGGGTGCATGGCCAGTATATACTGATGGTTGTAATGCCGGGTGATGGGAATGCTTGGCGCATGACAGCATGTAAACAAAAACCAAATGTGGTGATCACTATGGTGACATCTTTCAACCAACCTGAAGATAATGAAGAAACATCAGCGCACTATTTTAATTTAGAATAAAAATCTGTGGCAGCAGAAACCAACGTCTGAAGAAAATCCAATGAGCCTGTCGCATTGTGAGCTGAAGTCCCTAGTTTTTTGTTGTTGTTTTCTTTTTTCGATTCGCCACAGGCCTGCTGTTAATATGAATCAGCTTGTTTATCCGCTTGTATAAACGCGCACACAGCGGCGATGGTGGCTGATGTGAGAGATTAGCGCAAGGTCATCCGTCGACGGGATGAGCCTGATCTGGCTTTCACTTGTTTACATCCTTATTTCGGCTCCAGCATGGCCGCTGTGGCTTCGCGCATTTCTTAAGACGCATTAAAAACACAATTCATCGGATCTAAAAGCGGCTGAATCATTCAGGGTGTGCAGGAGGGAAACGGCTTCCCTCCAAATCCCGCTTGGTTCCTTCCATTGTTTCCATCAGAAGCAGCGACCCGTGATTATTTTAATGTTGATGGAAAATGCCCGTCGCTCACGAGGGAGCAGATAAAAACATCTCCTCTAAATTGATTGCGTTTTGTTGCTGAAACACAAACGTGAGAATATGCGCCGCAGTCAAGATCTGAAGAACCGGATCAACCTGCTGTCGTTTCTCTGCCATGTCTCAGAACACGAAGCAACAATCACCGCAACCCGACCAGCTTCCCAGCATCCCCATCGCTGCTCTTACCTCCCGTGTTTGTGCGCTTGGTGCTGCTGGCCTCCGTCGGGGTCTCCAGGGGTCTTTTACGCGAATCCGGGGGATCAGACTCCATGTGTGGTTGTTGATTGTGATGGAGAGGATTTGAGAAAATGCCGTTTTGCTGTACTGCTCCGCCGGCCATCATTTTCGAGCCTGCTGTTGGATGCTTAAGCTGCGTTTGCGTTTAAATCCCCCCTCACCGTTTGTGTTTTTACGTAACGTAGCCGTGCAGATGAGTCCTCGGAGAAGGCGAAAGAGATTTAAGAATGGGAGAAATACGCCTTTTTCTTACGGACGGGGCAGGTTAACTGCGCGTTTCTCTGTGGTGCGCCGTGCGTACAGAGATGCGACGTAGAGACAAAAAGAAAGAAACGCTGGAGCAGTGGATGATCGGCTCAGAGGGGGGTGGGGTGGTGGGTGAAAATCCAAAACCTCTGCAGATGGCTTGTCCTGTGGGCAAATAAAACCCTGATCTTTACTCTTCCATCAGCCTTCAGATATACGTGCTAGGATATGTGTATCATTCCGCTGCAAGCAGAACTCATGTCCGGCAGAACAGGATGGTGGCGCTCCTCCGCGAGACACAATAAACAAAACAAACACACCAAAAGAAAAAAAAAACAAAGACAAAGAGAAGTAATCAACCGACCGCCGAAAAGGAAAAAGAAAAAAGCCGATGATATAAAAGAAATCCGATGAGTTAATTTCTTTCTTCTTGTCCAGTCCTGGCTCCTGAAGACACCTCGGGGTGGTGGGAGGATGATGAGGGTCCAGACACGCGGAGCTGGAGGAAGACACAGAAAGAGACGTTTTTGTGCTGCTCGCTCTCTCGGTGAAGATGCTGCAGTCTTGCGTTCAGAGCATCCCTTCCCTGACTGGCTGTTGGAGGAGGCGCAGGGGAGCGGCTCACGTCACTGGGCCTCAAGGTGCTTTCAGGGGTCCTCGAAAATTTCAAATCCAAACTTCCCTAGATGTTATAGTTGAGTTTTTCTTAAGCTTAGTCAACAGTGTTGTTTTGTTAAATTGTTTCTACATTTTATCAACAACAGATATGAAATATACTAATATTGGATGAAAGCAGCCATAATAGATTGACTCATATCTTTTGTTTTTAATAAATCAGCCAAAATGCTGTTGCTTTTTTCACAAAACGAAAGCTAACAAATAGTCAAAGCTGTCAATCAAACAGTAGGCTAATTAGGCGCTTTAATTAAACACGCTTGCTTGTAACTTTCTTTTTTCCGACGACAAGTGAATGCATCCTGAAAGAAAGCTTGAGAAAAAGAGAGTGACGCCTCCATCGGGACGTGATTGGCCAAGGCTGCGTCTCTCAGATGAAACCAGCAGCACACAGATATTTTCGCCCGGTGGAGTCACATGACGGAGAGAAAACGATGCGGCGGCGGGTTTTTACTCCATTATGGCAGCGGAAGAATGCAATTAAAGGCCATGAGTGAGCGACACACAGAAGTTCCCACTGAAGGTCGGTGGTACCTGTCATGAGGTGGAGAGATGTTCCAGCACAGGTGGACACCTGCAGGACTGCTCGGGGATCAGTTCTGAATTAGAAAGGAAATGAAAGCGTCTGAAGATGAGATGATTTCTTCACTGAGAGGAGTTGGTTTTCGTGAACCCACAATCTAAGATTAGAGACGCACCTGGCCGTGTGCAGTGACCCTCAGGTCAGACTGCAGCCCTACAATCTCATAGCTAAAAAAAAATCTTTGCATTTGGCGTGATGAGTTATTTCAAGGATCAATAATACAACGATATAAAAAGACAGTTTAGAACAGATTTGGCCTGAACAGCTGGCCTGTCTCACCTGTCCCCTCAGCTGCTGTATGACCCACCTGTGTGTGCCATCCCTGACATCTCTGCGTCGCTCTGCCTGGGTCTGTAGAGATCCTCCGACACTGTGAGCTGTCTGAGAGAGCTATATACCCGCCTCAATGTTACTCCCTCTCTCACACACTCTCACACACATTTCAGATATCCTCTCTCACACACACAGAAAGACACAAATACATTTTAGTCCATATCTGTCCGGTGTTTTACAGATGCTGCATGCTCTCAATGCCTCCTGTACATTTCAGTCAAGGTGACATTGTCCTGGCTGAGCACACACATGCACACACACACACACACTCAGTGAGTCACAAAGAACAGCTATCGCACACCATTTCACATCACCATGAGAAACACAGTGCTGAGCTCGTCTCCTGCTCTGGAAATATGTGGCAAATCCAAGGCAGATGGATTCCAAGCTGCAGTCAGAAACACATTCTGCATTACAGACATCAGGCACGGCTCTGACGTACAGAAGGCCACCGACACCTGATTGTTTATGTGAGTCTTTACACTCCGTGAGTGTAGCACGGTTTCAGCTTGACACATGCATTTATAAATTTGGAACAGAAGCAAAATCTGCTGAAGTCTGAGGGTCCCTCACGGCCGGATCGTCCGTACTGCTGCTGCAGCACATGGAAAAAGTGAAGTAAGCTCATAAGCTGTAAAGCACACAGACAGCAGCATTCTTTAGTTTTTATTAGGCTGGGGCTATGAGCAGATGTTAGTTGGGTGGATTTTAGAGATTTGGTTTTTACAAATTTGGTTTGGCTGTGGACATTGACCCCTAAATACATTAAGAAGCGCTGCTGCCAAAAACTATCCAGAACACTGAACTGTAAGAGGCAAGTTTACAGAAAGAAGTCAGTTTTGCCACTATGTCATAATTTAATAGCAAAAGCTTCAGTTTAGCCAACAGTAAATGTTCTCCAGGGCTCCACATAAATTTCTTCCCGTGGAAACACTCAGAGAGGACACTCCCAGAAAGATGGATCGCTTATTTTTCAGCTTGAGTTTGGAATTCCTAATTGTGAGCCTAACATGCCCAAAAGTAAAAAATAAAAGGTACGGAAAAGCTGAAATACAATCCAGCTGGAACATCCGTCTCGAATCTTTGAGATAGCACAGGAATGAGATTTAGACCTGGAGTTTAAGACCTGGAGTTCAAAATGTAACCGCACAGTGGAAGATAAGGACTCTGACTCTCCCCGTCATTTTAAAGAAATATTAAAATGTATTTTTCTCCATGAATAAATGAGAAGAAACAGGAAATCTCACCTCTGTTCAGAGTTTAACAACGTTCAGGATTCTGGCTGCTGTTCTCATGATGGGTACAACAGCTGAATTCATCAAGGTAAAACATCAGCTGGTACCTTCAAACACAGCAGGTTGATTGCGCCACCTGCTGGTAGTCTGGGGAACGCCTGTACAAAAACATCCAACTGGATTTTACCTGTTTTGTGGCAGGATGTGCTTCTGTGTGGCTTTTTGGGGGGTAAAAGCAGGTTCATTTATTAACTTATTTGAGTCCGTAGATGAAGTTTGATCGTTGGGACAGGAAGTGGTAGTTGAAGGACAGATTGCAGCAGCGTAAAAACAAGAAAAACTCAAATATTATTAGATATAAATCAAATACAACAGAAAAGAATCTACAATTGGTCAGTTTTGCCTGATCAGCTGTGGCAACAGATTTGTTTATTCTTTTTTCTCAGTTTTAAAACAGAAACTTATTGCAGTGATTTTATCCAGTTGGTGTTTCTAAGGACGTCGTCAAAAAACTACAACTCTGATAATTAAATGCTTCCCTGATTAAAATAGCTCCAGTCATTCTACCAGTAATTCTAATAATTTTTATTAGGTTTTACGAATTCTATACAAACTTGAACCATGTTGTTTTCAATGTACTGCAGCAAACTGGGAAGTCCTTCAATAAAAACAGACTCAGATCAATAAAACACCAGAAACCAATACAGTAAATTAACCCATCCTATAGTGTACAGCCACCACTAACATGTAAGTGAAGGACTTCTCCTTAAGCTCCCCCCCCCCCCTTCCTTCCACTTCTGCATAATTGTCCTTCCACTCAGAACTCATTCAATTTTATGGCTAAAATCAACAGAAAAGTCAATGCAGAGAAGGAGACGGAGCCACTCTGTGAGATTGAAAGGAGACTGATGTGACACGGTCCTCTTTATTTCTGAGGCTGCTGACCTCACTTGTACCATCAGACTGAAGATTTATGGCACAAACTGAGACAACCTGACGGCCACAAAGAAAATTGGATTGTATTTCTGCTATTTATAAAGACTTAATCACTATTAGAATCAGCACGTGTGTATTTTTAGAAAGTCCTGTGTGCCAGCTGTCTGTAGTAAGAAAGCTCTTATGATTTATACAACTGATAGTTTAAAAGAGGAAGTGTTTGGGAAAACAAGCACAGTGCCAAATTTAAATCAAACACAGTTCAGTCAAATTCCTGTAACATCTCATTATTTAAGTAGTTAACTAGTTTGAGTTTTGTAGATTCTTTGATCTGCTCCGGTCGACTCGGTTCAGACTTCCAGAACTTGTTCTCTGAGTACGTGTTGCATCGCAGGTGGATTCACTTCCTCCAGTTGTAAAGTGAATCATTTCTGCTGCTGTGATTAATGAACGAACCACTATGAAGATAAACTGTAGTTTGAAGTGTGACTTCATTATGCTAATGATGGACAGATGGTGATGTGTGTGTGTGTGTGTGTGTGTTTACTTGACACTCTGCGCTCCTCGACTAAACGTAATCATTCCTGAAATTCCTCAGATTTGCACTTTCCCCTTTGACCTCAAACCAAGAGTAAATGGATGTTATGGACACGCCCCAGCTCGTCATGTGAGAGATAATTCGAATGTCTAAGTTCATGAGTGTGTGTGTTTTTTTTCAAATGTTTGACATGTTTTTGTCTCCTGATGTGTTTGAAAGTAGAAATGGAAACTTCCATTTTCGTCTCTCTGCCGTCTGTTTGATGCTCAGGTAAAGATCCTCTAGTGAAGAAGATTAGTTCTTATCTTTTTCCTTTTGATGAGTTAAACTGAAATCAGGCTTGTTATGTAGATTCTGGAATCGGAGCATCTATTTGGTTTTAATTAGATAGAAGCTTCACAGTAACATCTGAATATTTCAGACACTAAGAAAATCCATCAGAAAAAGAGAAAGGACAAATATCTTTACAGTAGACGACTATTTAAAATGTTAAGATGTAAAAATGACTGAAGTTTCCAGTTTAAAGATTGAAACAGGCTTCTGACTTATTTCACACAACGTGAGGTCAAAAATTAAAAAGTAAGTAAATAAATAAACAAGACAAAATACTGAAATTACAAAAATCTTTTTCACCGTCACACATTCTTTCTACTATGAGGAAAAACGATAAATATAAATGTTATAGAAACAGACGTCTCAATACATAAACATAATGCACCTTTTCTAAATTCTAAAGTTTTACACATTAGGACATAAAAATCTTGGATTTATTGGGTTTTAAAATGAGAAAGATTTGAACTTCTATTAAAGACAGTGTGTAAAACAGGACAGTATGAGCCTGGTGCTGCTGGTTCCCTGATCACCAGGACGTCTGAAAGCTGGAGTTTGTTGTGAGGTAACACAAGGAGGAGAGACATCAGCAGTGATCTCAGAGGAGCAGTTGTTGAGACACTTGGAAAGGTCAAAGGGCAAATGCAAACAAATTAGTGTCCATCGTTCTGCCATGAATCAAAACAAAAAGACTTCACGGACAGACAGACAGACAGACAGCTCATCCCAGCTGTCAGCACGGCGGCGGAGGGCTGGTGGTTTGGGCTTGTTGTGCATAGACAGTTTTCAGTCACTGAGTTGACCTCTGACCTCTGTACACCAAAGTATTCTGGAGTCAGATATGAGACTGTCTGTCTGACTCCTGAAGCTCAGACCAAACGGGGTCATGAAACAGAATCCTGATCCAAACACAGCAGCTGATCTGCAGCAGAAGAAGAAAAGAATCAAGGTGGTCCGATCAAAGTCCAGACCAGAACCAGACTCATAGACTGTAACATCTGCAAACAACTGGAGCATCACTGTAAAGAAGAACCATGAGACTGATGAGGTCATACAAAACACGAGTACTGAGAGTCGTTACTGAATCCTCTCGTTTGTTCAACAGTTTCTTTATTTTTGATAGTTCTATGATTATTATTTTAAATATGTTTGCAAATAGATAAATAATAACAGAAAACTCCCTTATTTTTCTACTGTAGTTATTTTTACTTAATTTTATGACCTTTTGGCGAAGGGTGAGTTTTTGTTTTTTGATCCTTGGTACTGAACTTTAGGACAGAAAGAGGATGTTCTAAATATTATTATTTGGTCCTTTGGGTGCTGAACTCTCTGAAGACGTTGTACCAAAAATACGACATGAGTTTGCACATTTTCTTTGCCCCCACTGGGTGGAGCCCTTGTCCAGGTTTGAGAAAAGAAATGAAGAGCAACATTGTTGCACTCAGAGTTCATTATTCAGCTTTATGTTTTGTTTTGGCACCTGTTTTAGCAGCTGATATGAGAGATGTGGAACATCCTGGACGGGAGAACCAAAACATCCACACATTCATGAGGAGAACATGCAAACTTCACACAGAAAACCCAGAGCTGAGACTCAAACGTGAACCAGCTGTGGGTCATTAACCAAAGATTACCAATTAACCAATCAGAGCCTGAAAACTGTTAAATCAGTACAAAATAACTTTCAAAACTTTAAGATACAGTTATGAAACTTGTCTAAGTGGATTCTCACCAAAAAACGTGTTCATCTTTATATTAGACACTCTGGACCCTCCGATGGTTTTACAATAGACTAAATAACTTCAGTAATTCAGGTCTCAGCAGGAAGTGGTGTTCTGGTGATTTATGCTTCCCTGAAGAAAAATGCCTCCATAGTAAGAATTAAAAACTTATTTCATAATGAGATGTTATTAGAAGTTTATACAGTATTCTTGTTTATGGTGAGTGTTTCCTGTTAATTATTTAAACATATTTTTATGATCCTTCCCTGATATTTTCTATATAAAAGCCCTCTGGGTCCTTATCAGCCATTGTTGGGTCCTTCTCCTCTGGGTGTGTCCAAACATTTGCCTGTTGCTCTGACAATGTAAAGAAAGTAAAAATAACATATTTAGTGTTTCTGTCCTGGGAGAATTTATTTGATCGGTAAAATGTATTTATGGAAAAATATAGAAACAAAAACAAACAATAAATCTGTTTATTGAAGTCAAGACTGTAGAACGACATGTGTGTGTAGCACATCTCAACAAGTAGCATATTTCAACAGAACAACGGTTCCAGCAACGGCCGTCTGAGACACGACTGTGGAAAAGTTATTTAGTTCTGCTTTAATCTGTTTCCTCGTATTAACTCTTACTGTGTAAATTGTGTAACACTGCCTCTTAAATCTATTAGTTTTACAGATCGGTTTTATCTGGTTCAGGTTTGTAGAGGACTGATTTCGAGCTGTGATTGGACGGAGATTCAGCCCACACAGAGACAAACATCATTCAGACTTACATGGTTAAATTACAATCACAATATATGTCAGCCTGCATCCAAACATCCAGAAAACATCCAGACTCACTACAGAAAGGTGACTCACACTGAAAATAACATAAAAATCCTCCAAATACTGTTTCAACTAACAAAATATTGATTAGATTTAATTTTGCATTATATTCTCAATTTCTCAAAGATTGTAAAGTCCAAACCCTGTTAGGTCTGAACCCCCTTCATCTTTCTGCAGAGTAAAGTAATAAATCTTGCTGGGAGGGAAGGTAAACATGACAGTCACATCGATGATATTCTTTTACCACATCAGTTTGTTTCTTCAGCATCAGTTTAGTCAGTGTCCCATGAGAAACTTCCTTCTTATTTATTCTACACAGAAAAAAAATCTATCTGCTTATGTTTCTTCTATTGCATCAAAATTGTGATTAAAACATGATTAAAGGTCCTAAAATTGTAAAATACATTTATATCTAATGGGATGTTTTTCACATTTTAATTATTTTACACATATTTGGATTTCTGTCTGAAACATTCTTCTGAAACGTTTCCTGGTAGTTTGGACTGTCATATAAAGGGATGCTATTTTATTTCCTCATCGAAAGTAATGATCATTTTACAAAGACAGAATCAAATAAAGGTTTTTGTAATAAGATACAGACTCTGATAGTTGATGCTGATGAACCCCGGCCGAGTGTGCTGGATTCACAAAGAGCTTTTTGCATTCGGAAACCTGAGACTGTAAAGCATCAGTGGGCAAACATTATAATTATATCACTTGCTGAAAATAGTAATGGTTATTGGTTTTGTGATTAGATCATTCTGAACCAAAAATAAACCTAAAGATACAGACCGGTTGGTGTGAACTCTGGAGGCCTGGATGATCCAGGAGGAGGAGAGTGGAGGATCTTTGTAAATAAGATGAGATTTTTGCCTTTCTCGCTTACACATGATCGGGTCTGTTTGTTTTCTCAGGCGGATGCTGTTTGTTTTGGTCGTTCTGCTCTGTGCTTACTGGTTTACACTGTTCCAGTCTACAGACCTCCCAGCTGACCTTCCTACTCCTAAACAAAGATGCATCTCTGCAGAGGTTAATGTCGAGTTTTCTCTCCTCTCAGGTCTAAAGAACCAGGAACATGTTGCTGATGCTTCCTCAAACACACACTTTAAATCATTTCAGTTCAGATTTAGTCAGTCTTGGATGGATTCTATCTTATCATTGTTTTACACTCATTGTTTTATACTTTATACACTTTTTGTTTTACAAATTTTACACTTTTTTTTTTTTTTTTTTGCCAGTGTTTCCTCTCCGGGACCCCTCTGTGTCGGGGGCGGTGGTCGGCTGTGGCTGCCTGGGTGCCCCCCAGGTAAGGCCTGGGTGGAGGTGGGGGTACCAGCCCTCCCTACTCTGGGCGCACGGGGTCGGTGCCTTGGCAGCTGCTGCTGATCCGCTGCTACCAATGCAGATGGCTCCTATGATGGCATTTCCTGGCTCATCTGTGCTCAGCCCGCTGTTTTTGTACCTTTTAAGTGTGTGTGTGTGTATATGGTCGATGGGTTGGGTTGGGATGGGGGTTTTACTTTTTAAGTAAAGGGGGGGGGGTTGGGGGGTTGTGGGGTCATTTTTAATCTGTAAAGCCCTTTGATAAACTTTGTTTGAAAAGCGCTTTATAAATAAAGTTTTGTTGTTGTTGTTGTTGTTGACTGATGGACTGATGTTACAAAGAAATGTCTTTTTGTTTGAATTTGTTTGTAGAAACAAAAGGACAGATTCTGTTTCTATAAACTACGTTAGTTACATTAGCATGATGCTAAAGCTAAATGTCACTTATAAATGAGGTAAAACACAACAGGTGATATTTAATTATGATTTTTTACAAAATATGTACATCTCTTTGTCCACATACTGAGATAAAATTATTCAGCTGGTTTTAGACCCGGGAGGGTTATGGGTCAAATTTTCATCAGTTTATTAAATCATGAAACACTCATTACAAGGTATAACTGAAGAACGTTTGGGTTTTTTTCTTGGTAAAGAACTTGTAGCTGGCAGCCATGAAGAAACTGTGAGACATTTTCCACCTAATTCTTTAAATTTTAAGGCGTCTACGGAGCGTCTGAACAGATCAGAGCCGTAAAGTGAATGTTTGAAAGTAGTTAATGTTAAAGTTCATCAGTGCAACACGATCCGGAGGCTTTGTTGGGATGCTGACAATGGCAGTTACGTTCTGCAACCTGAGAGGAGTTTTTCTTTTTTTTTTTTTGTCTCCGTTTGTCCGTGTTCTTATTCAAATTGCTGAGCCGACGTTGTGCCGATCAGCTGCTTGAATAACGGAGACATTCTGCTGAAAAAAACTTTGATGCAGAATCAGAGTGAAATGTTCACATTTAAGATGTCAGGCTGTTTCTGAAACACCATCAGATGATCTGAAAATGATCAAATTAAAAATGTACAAATAAAAATATAATTTTTTGTTCAGTGTTTTTATTTACTTGTCCTTTGTTTGCACACTGAAAGCTCATCAGTAAGTTCCATCCGTTCATTAATTTGAGCTTTCTCTTCCCAAACATCATATAACTTAGATTCAACCCTCATCAGCACCACGGAGACGGTCTGCTGCAGGGGAAGAGACTGTTTTAGATTCATTTTCTTCAAATGTGGGAACAAAGTTTTAGATCTGCAGGGTAAAAGACTGTCGGACAGTCAAAACAGTCCCATTGATCCAAAATGACTTGAAAAACACCAACTTGGTGTGAAAGTAACTTTTTTTTTCAGCAATCAGCCACATGCTTTATTATAATTAATTTTTGGCATGATGTTTTGTTTCAACCTCAAAGATTCCTAAATGACAATTTATTAAATAATTTCTTAGTTTAAGTTTAAATGTAGAAAATGTTCTAATTACAAATTTAACTGATGAATCAGTTCCTTGTTTATTCTGATAATTATTTTTCTGAGAAGAAACTACAAGAGTTTATTTATAGTCTTTCTCTCTGAGGTATATTATCGAGGTGCCAGTGGAAAAAACTGAGACAGTGATGGAGTTTCAGTCCCGTCAGATGTTACGCAGGACATTATGTAATGATGTGAAAACATAAACAACCATTGTTTCATTTCCTAAACCCACTTTTCAAATACAATCATGCAATACCAACAATTCTCAGCAGGAATGTGAGCGTTCATATTCCTTTTATTTTTGTTAGCGCACAATGTCCATCTATAGTAAGAGCTGAAGTGGTTGCGGCGCTCACGGTGAGTGTTTCTAAACTCAAAACACATTATTAATGCAGGATTTTAAAAAGTCTTCTTCTTGTTTTAATCATATAAAACCAACTTATAACCCAACATCAAATATGATGTTGAACAATAGGGATTTTGTCTGTGTCTAATTATGTGTGTGTGTGTTCTGTCATGGTAGAGTTTTATTCTAGACTCATGTTCTAACACACAAACAGACAAGATATAAAAAGTAAAATGATTCACTGATTTACAGAAATATGAATCGTGATAGGATAAACTCTGGAGAAGGTGGTTGTTTTTAGCTCAGGGGAGTTTTTGATGTGATGTAGAAAAACAAGATTGGTTTAAAGAGGCCATTTCAAACAAATTTCAGGACTTTGTGGTTATTTTTTAAGTATTAAGTAATATGAAACATTTTATATCTAAAAACATCAGGAAACACTGATTAACAGACCTTTCTTTCTGTCCACATTAAAATTCGGGTGGTTCCGGCTCCTTCCGTCAGGCTTCCTCAGCAGAATTTGCTTTCAAATTTGCTGGACTCTGATTGGCTAACAAACTAGCCTATGAGAGCAAGGTATACTGTTTCCTGCCCCGCTTCCTGTTTGCTACGTCTTATGCTAACAGCTTTTAGCCAGCAGCATGCTAGGCGTGGTTTCAACTGCAGGAGCTTTCACACCCACTATGAAGGTAAGAACACCTGTGGAGCTAAAATATTTAACAGAAACCTCAGAAAAAACGTTTTTAATGGAAGGGCACCTTTAAAAGAGTTTTCAGGCTTTGAGAGGATTCGGTGGTTCCAGGGATCTGAGGGGCCGGAATGAGCAAGATTTCAACAGTATGATCTCCTCTACGTCCTCAGGTGAGTGAGACTCTCTGAAGGATCATCTTACTGGCTTTTTCAGAGAATCGGTGCAGGTGATACCAGGGTACTAAAAAGTTCTCTAGAAAATAAAGAGAGACGATAAAATAGAGAAGAAAAAAGGGAACGGAAGGATGGAACGGATTGGTCTCCACAGAAAACCTCAGAATCTTCAACATATTGAATGTTTTAGTGTTCATCTAAAACTGATGAACTTTTATAGTCAACAAAATTCAACATTAACAAACACAAAAAGACTACAGCTGCTTCAGTTTTCATACTGAGCTGAAATGAAATGTGATGGATGAAATACTTTCCCTCAAGAAATAAAAGTTCTTGATTTATTCTAAGATTTTATCCAGATATTAAGTCTCGGTTCTCTCTGTGTGTTTGTTGTATTTCTTTCTACAGAAATCTGGACCTAAAGTGTCCACAGATCAATCCAATCTATCCTGAAAGTAACTCAGCAGGAAAAACTAAAGTTCCTTCATGACCCAGTGGTCGAGTAGACACACAGTAAGTTAAATTCATGAACACAGTTCAAACTGAAGTTCTGACTCAGGTCATTTTCAGGTTTTTTCATACAGTCTCACAGGAGAACCTGTTAATCTTTTAAACTGACTCGCTGCTCAATACTGTAAGAAAAACCATAAATCACTGAAGCAGGTTTCATCTTTGTGTGGGCTCGGCCCGGTTATTTGCTGTAGTCAGCAGGATGCTGCTGAAGCTTTGGATTTTACTTTTCTACTAGTTTTTTCTTTTAACTTTGGCTCTTCTACACACGGCTCTGTTTCTGGTTCTGATTTCAACTTGTTCAGTAAACAATCCTGTATAATTCAACTGACAGATACTCTGTTTGTTTTTACTAATCATCTCAAATCTTCCACAGAAGAAACAGCCAGGAGCTGATTCATATCTGCCGAGGGGTCGTGGCCTTGTTGGTATGCAGTCAGTGAACCATGGGAGAGCACCAGCTGTTTCCTGCTCACGTTTGGGTCCTTTGTGAGCCGCCATGTTTTTTTAGCAGCTGCCCTTCTATGAGGCTTCTCTCCTTCATGTTTCAAATTTGGGTGCAAAATGTACAAAGCTACAACGTCTTTGTACATTTAGTTCACCTGCCTGAAGATTCTCACAAACAGGGATTAAAACCAGGTCTCAGATGGACTAAAGAAAGCCATCTGCAAACCTCACTTTGACCTCTTTATGCTTATGAGTCCACGTCACTAACCTAAAGCCTTTTTATGACTCACGCAGCATGAATTTGTGTTTCTAAAGAGCAGAGGGTCTCAGTACGAGCAGTAAAGCTGCAGGTGTTTGAATAAAATTAAACCATGTTGTTGAGAAGCAGCGAGTCTGTAGTACCTGACTCAGATGGGACAAATCAACCTTTTATGTTTTATTCCTAGTTACACACTGAACATTAACTGTCTCTCGTTTCAGTGGAAAACTCTTCATTTCTGAAGCTATATGATCATAATGCAGCCCTACAGATGTGCAACAGCAGGTTCAGACATTCACAGCTGTTCACTTTATATCTTTGCATTTGTTTTATTTTCATAATTCAGTCATTCTCCTGATTTCATGGTGTTTTATGGTTCTTAAACCCACAAATCTCCTCAAAACATGAACATTTACAAGCATGTTCGGCTGTCAGTCAGAAATGAGTTCTTTTGTTATTTCGATGCATGTTGTGCCTATAAAAACAAAGCATTGTGAGTCCATGTTCTTTTTCTTTTTGTATTAATGTGGGTGGTTCAAAAACTGTGACCTCCTTCCTCTGCTAGAAAACACAGCAGAAGGAGTGACTAATTAGATTAAAGAAATCTTAAACTGGATTCTGGGTCACTCTGGTCAGAGGATGATGAAACGGCTCCCAAAATGTTCTAAAGATTTACAAAGACATTAACATTACTCAGAGGAAGATGTTATTATGTATCTGTGTGTCTTTGGTTTATTAAAAACCTTATTAAAAATTCAACCTGGTCTTTAGGAAGTCAAACAAAGGTTACAAAATGAACTAACTTTATCTGCATGTGCAGCAGGTAACTATAGTTCTTACACACACACTGTTTCATCAAGATCTGACGTACGCTGTCAGTTTGAAAGAATTTAGTTTTTTTGCTTTTTTCCTGCATAAACACAATTTAAATTAAATTTTGATCCTCTTTAATCTGTTAAAAATCACCAATTGTTGATTTATTTTTCATAAAATGATAATATATTACTATTCCAACATCCTGAAACACTGTGGTCCTGCTTTACCAATAAAACCTGGACTCCCATGTGAGTCAAACAATAAACAGAAATCATAAAATCTTCATTTCCCAGCAGAGTTTGTTATTTATTTCTCTGCCTGATAATAAATCACTCTTGTGATCAGGTGAGCTCCTGGTAACGACATTGGGGCCCCCGGTGAGAGTCTATTTATAGAGCTATAGCAGAGGTGACCAGTGAAGCGTAGAGGACGAGAAACAATGTTCCCTCTGAGACTCGGGAATTTTGTCTCTGTTTGAAACATAAGGGCAGGTTGAAGTGCTCCGTCCTTTCAATGCACCTTATACCTCCTTTATGCTTGTTCTCACACCTTTATTTGCAGACCATCATGTCTTGCATGACATTAAAAGAATGAGTTCATCTCCACCTGGGAGGTCATAAATATATCATTATCTCTGTGGAAGGAACAGACCATTAATGCTCACACAGACACAGTAACCTCATTGTAATACATGTACTTAGACAAATGCCCACATGCAGCCACACGTGCACAAAGTGCACAGTTAGTCCTTGATGTTGGTAATTAGCTGTGCAGCCCTGAGAGTCTAGACAATGTGAGGAGTGAAGAAGGTGACTTTGTGTTGGCAGCATCCCAAACCAACTCTCGCTGCTCTCTTATAAAACAGTTCAGACATTTTTATGCAAATTATCTCTTTTCCTGATCTGTTACTTTATTGTTAAAACCTCGGATGTCACGTGTCCAACCTTTAATCCAGTTCACTCATGGTATAAAAGCTGATCGATCTTTTTTGATGGTATAAAACACCAGATTCTCCTCCATAACTATGTGTTCAGAATGACACAGATCCTGAACCACCTGATCGCTACCTTCAGCTCTAAAATGTATTGACTGCAGCTGGTGGTGAGAAAGTCATGACAACTTCTTATTTGACATCTTTTTATGTACTTTTTTAGCAACTTGTCTCCAGTAGTACTGATTCAGAGTTTCTGTCAAGTCATCTGGACAGTGTCGTAAATTATTTGTCACATTTCAGGACTATAAATGTGACAGAAACACTGACTATAAAACAACAAAAATCGTCATGTCAACATAAATCAAACTACTAACATTTCATTTATCCCAAATAATTAATTATTTATGTCCCTATTTTTATAGTATAGAGAACTCCCAAAGTTCTTCACACTACAGTATGTCATTCACACACACACTCACCTGTTTGGTGATAAACTACATACATGTAGCCATAGCCTGGAGTGACGGAAACCAAGGACACAACGGTGAAGCGATGTGAGCAGGGATTCAAATATAGTATATATAGTAATAATATAGTATAATATATAGAATATAATAATGTAGTAATAAAATGTTGAAAAATACTGTCCCTTGATTCTGGATTGCTGTTTAACAGGAAATTGTATCATGCTGTGTTTAGAAAATTCTCATCGCTGCACCTTCCACTAGTTTTCCTGTTGGGGATGTTGTTTTTAGCACTTTAAAACCCAGTTAAAGCTGCTATACCCGATTTCAAATTGCCTGGCTTAGAATGTTATCAAATGTAAACAAAGTCACGGAACTCTCACCCCTCCCGTCGGGTAGAAGTCCTAAGCCACGCCCCCAAGGTCTGGAATCTTCAGACGACGAAAGAGTGTAAAACACCGGTACGCAGTTCATTAAAGTGACGTAACGTGGCAGAATCACCGGTAAGTGATAAGAATTATGGCTTAAGTTTTTCGGATAACACAAAAACAGTTAATTTCAAAGTTATTTCCAGGATATCAGTCTCCATGTAAATGAGTTTAATTTTAAAGCTTTTATGTAACATTCATACTTTCAACTTAGAGTGCCCAGGAAGATAGCATTGTAGGCTCAGATACAGAATATGTAACGGGCAGAAAAGCAACAACTAAAACAGTGAAATCTCAGCGTCGACCCAGGGCTTGTGATTAATGTTCAACACTTTTTACCAAAAATATCACTTAATTAACAATGAGATGTCAAATAAACGTCAATAAATGTGACAGTGATTTTTGTTTCAACAAAACTTCAAGCTGCATTTTATTGAGTTTTTTTTGTTTTCTTCATTTCTGCAGCATTAAATAAACAAACATGGCTGAATGTAAAGTTTCAACTCCATAATTTATTTGTTACACCAACACTGCTGATGAACAAAGTGCACATGAAGCCTGACATTTTCTCTCCTAATGGCACATTCAACAGTTTACAACACCAGCAGACAGAGAGGATGCAGAAACATGACGGTACAGCGTTGCATTGAGTTCAGTGACATTTCATGCCGAGACGTGATTGCTGCAGGAATCTGAAGACGTTTAGAACAAACATGAGGTGGAACTGCAACACTGGCAGCTATTTGTCTCATTAAATCCAATCGTATTATTTATAAAATAAATCCTTTTCATACAGCAACATTAAACAACGTGGATTGATGGATTAATCTTTATCATCTTTAACATAAATCCAACAAAACTAAAAGTTCTGACAGAACATGGCTAAATGTTTTATGATGAAGCTGGATTTCATGCTCGGCCTGACTGACGTTCTTCAGTCTGGTAGAACATGGTAATATGTTCCTTTGGCTATAAATGTAACGTTGAGTCACTTTGTGATGGCAGCTTCATTTTATAAGGAAAAATACTAAAACCACGTGTCTTTATTTAAGTAACGACACCCAAAACCTGTAAACAGTTGGCAAAATGTAGCAGCTATATTATTAATAACAAAACAAGAGTCAGACGCGTTAACATTTCAAACTCTGAATCAGATCAAATATATTGCTCCCAATAGTTTTACTATAGTTTTGAATTTAAAAACAAACAGTTCATGTTATTTCAGGATAATTAAATCTACTTTTACTGAACTCCCCAATTTATACTCTGCAACACATTCTTTATTAATGTATTCAATATTTCCTCAGCTTTCACATAAACGTCACCAAATGTTTTAAAAATTAAAAATATCAAGTTTCTGATCTTCAAGGAAAAAAAATGATGACTGAGTTCATTAAAATGCTGTTTATGTTGTTTGGATAGAAAACATAAATGTTTTCAGCTTAATGTTTTCTGCAACAGCAACGCTGGTCAGAACTGTTAAATGAAGCTGCTTGTTGAATTCATTTCAGTGACTCTCAGACCAAATTAAACGTGACAAAAATGCATCTAATTAGCATGTATTACAGTAGCACACAGTGGTCACAAGCTGCTGCTGTCTGAACACAGGCAGGAAGAACTGCTCTGCCCTGATTCTCTCACATACGCTTCACTTTACCGTAACGCCTCCACAATCTGGGCAAGAGGTTCTTAAAACATGAGAAGAAAAGATGCTGTTTAATCAAGTCCTTGATTATTTTTCGCTGATAGGCTGATTAAAGTAAAAAATGTGACTTTGTCAAAACAGGAAAGTCCAGAATCTCGGTTTGAACTCACATGTAATCACCTGCAAGCAGAGTCAGCCCAGCTGCCACAACACGGAGCGAGGAAGCTTGGATTACAACACACATGGAAGAAGCATGACCTCACTTTGCAGTGAACATCCCACTAGTTAATGTCACTGCTCCTGCATCTGTGATCAAATAGCTGACAGATGATTACGAGTTCCAACATTTTCTAATGCTGAAAAACAAATAAATAACTGACTTTATTGTGTCACAACTCAGATGTTCCGTTTCACTGTGATTTTATCACAGTTCAAAATGGAAAAATGTGCATATATTTTGGGGAATTTTCTCAGAAATCTGTTTACTGAAAATGAAACAGTTAAAATAGAAGAGAAAAAACATAGCTCACAGTAGGGATGCACCGATACCGATACTGGTATCGGGTATCAGGGCTGATACCATTCTAATGTACTCATATCGGTATCAGTTAGTAAACTGATACCATGAACCGATACCTAAAAGATAGAAATTCTGCAGTAATTTTACAGAAAAGTTTTATTTTTCACTTGAAATTTTGGTTTTGTGGTTATTTTTTATCAATATATTGTTTTTATTAAGTTCACCATCATTTGTTGTAACAAGCAGGGAAGAAACTAAAACCTGTCTTCCAATTTATTGCATTTTTTGTGTGGTAGAAGTATCTGTATTGGCAAGTACTCAGATCTGAGTATCAGTATCGTTGCATCCCTAGCTCACAGTATAAAGTAAGACACTTTCCTTCTCAGCCTTCCTGCTCTCACAGTTTAGATGTTGAAGTACTTTATAAGGCTTCATTTTAAATAAAAAATTTGTGTAAAAATAACAAAATTTCCTAAGATTTTGCACAAGTTTAGATCAGCATTCATTAGATGGGTGTCCATGCTTTAAAAGAGTGTTTTCACAGTCCATGAACAACAGGACATGCAGCAGATGATCTGTTCCAATAACTTCTGATAGATACTGAAAAGTATTGTAAGCATTATAAATGACTGCTGGCAGAGAAGTTGCTAATATCCTTACAAATGATCTGGTATGTTGCTGATTGAACACTTTGGTCCAATGAAATAAAGTAACTGATTGATTGATTGATTGATTGGCAATTTCACATCATAATAATACTTTTTTTATTTATTGGATTCATATTAAAGATGTTTGAACTACAGCTAGAAGAGTTGAAAGATGAATCATCTTAACATTTCAGATCTCAGACTGAAAATCCATCAGTCTGACCTCAAATTGTCAAGCTGTAATTGGAGAGCAAAAGTCCTACATTTAAAGTCATTCTACAAACTGAGTTACAAAATCAAAGTTAATTTGGTTTTAGGAGGGAAAAGTCCTTTTGATGTACAGTATGAGCTGACCTCAGGTGACACTTTCAGGCCAGACGTTACAGATCTAACAACAAGTTTTCAGTAGTTACAGACTGTATGTTTAGCTCACACAAATCTCATTTTGGCTTTTTTAAGTGGAAACATAATCCCTACACATCAAGAACAGCTGATTTCACATGATGTCAGCCTGTTATTCCTGAACTAATTACACCCTACAGGTGTTTTGCAGAGTTGGACAGTTTGAACCTGTTAGATGAGACAGAATTCACTTTTTAACACCGAGGATGGTCATCTGGAGACACTCCTCCTTCATAACCAACAGTTCAGTCTTATAGCTGGTTGTCTTCCCTCCATCAGCATAAACACATGATGGCTTCTTAGCTGACAGAGGCGTCTCCATGGTTACTGACCCAGCATTAAGAATGTCAGCATGTGAAGGTGAGGACGAAGAGCGCCTGCGGCATGCTGAGGACATTAAGGCTGAGAGGGCTCGGCTCACATCATGCCTGGCGCCCTCATTTACAAAACAGTACAAAATGGGGTCAGCGACGCAGTTCAGGCTCGTCAGTGCCAACGATACATGGTACGCAGCAAACAGAGTCTCCTCTGAGCTGCAGTCACATGGCTTCTTCAGAAACATGACGCTCCGCACCAGGAGGAGCATGTGGTATGGTCCAAAGCAGAGCAAAACTATAAGAATCAAGCTCAAAGCCAGTCGCTGGATTTTGGCTTTTTCCTGACGCTCTGTTGAGACGTTACATCGAACTGCAGCGAGGATCCCTCTGTAGGCAACAAGCATGGCTGTCCATGGTGCAAGGAAGCCCAGAAATGTCCTGTAGAGGTTCATCCCTGCCACCCAGTCCTGCATGGGATACTTTTCAAAGCAGAAGGTGTGATTGAAGCGGTCCTGGAAGAGCTCATCATGGAAGAGAGGAGCAGAGTTGGCTATGATCTCAATGATCCAGACCATGGCGCTGACGAGGACCGCTGCAGGAACAGGAGAAGGGAAACGTCAGAAGATGTTTCATCAACCTTCTTATGGTTCATTGTTTTATACTCTAGAGGTGTTTCATGCCTTTCTGATGAAACTTGAAGACTTTGTTCTATTTTCCTCATTATCACATGTGCACTGATTTTTTTTTAAATTACTTGTTCAGTTTATAAAAGTAATGAATGTTTATCGCTTGTTAGATTCTGGATTTTATGTCACTTCCTGTTGTCATGTTTTAGTTTTGTTAAAGCTTTAATTGGATTTACAGTTTTAAATACTTTGTTTTATTACCTGCCTCTGCAGAGTTTTTCTAAAATTTTGTTATTTATACAAGCCTCAGCTGAAAACTGGACTATATATATTTTCTATTAAAATGTTTTCAGACTGAAACTGGATTAACGTACAGAAACCTGACACTAAAACCTTTAAAACCAGATCCTTCATCAGACTAACTTTTTCAGCAGTTACTATCTTTCCACAAAGTCAATTTTCTGTTGAAATAAAAAATGTTAAGATCTACATATTCCCACTTGAGTCCCAATAGTTGCAACATTTAAGGAACTGAATGTCAAATAATGTCTAAATGGTTTGATCAGAAGTTTCTGAGTCAAACTTCTCCATCAGACACACTAAAGCTCTAAATAATACAGCTGGGTTTCACTGGTTTGTCTTGGGAATGTAAATCACCTGTTTTGATTCGTCGAACCTTAACGAAGCGCAGCGGGTACGCCACAGCCAGGTACCTGTCCAGCGATATACAGCACAGGAAGGCAATGCTGACGTAAATGTTGGTGTAGAAGATAAACCCAAACAGCTTGCAGCTCTCCGGACCGTGAATCCAGTCATCGTGCTGAAGGAAGTAGTCGATCCACAGAGGAAGAGTAGTGATGTAGAGGAGGTCAGCCACCGACAGGTTGATCAGGTAGATGCCGAGCTCATTACGCTGACGTACCTTAACAAATGCAAACAGTTTGGGTTTAGTTACAATGTTTATATCTGAATCAACTAAAATCCTTCAATTTAACAAACACAAAATGCAAAAATTAGGGGGTTAAATTATGTTTTATTAGTTTTTTTGTGTATCTCAAAACATCCTTAATTGATTATTAGGTTGTCATAAAACTTCTGATAATAGCCATAAACTGTATATTTATATTTTGGAGCTGATTGCGGTGATTAAAGATGCTGATGACTCAGAATGACACAGACCACGGAGGTGTTGTAGATATGACGCTGTACAATTATCATAATAAGAGTTGTGGTGCATTTGTACTGCGATAAAAGACCTTCCAGAAAGTTATTTAACCCAGATGTTAAAATTGTGGACAAACAATAATTTGAACAAATGAAAAGTCAATAAGAATTCTTCTTGCAGCTGCCAAAGCAAACTGACAGTCTGTGGGAAATAAAATTCTGCAAATGTTTGATGCATTATGGGAAAATATCCCAGGGGCTCTGATCATATCTAGTTGGTGTTGACAAGTTACCAGGAAATTCAGTGTAAGTGAAAAGCAGAGCATGTCCGTCTTAAATAAGCTGTCTATTTCTGAACTGTTTACTGTTTTCAGTACAAACATCCTGCAGGTCTGCTGATGATCGTCTATCAGGTGAACCACTGAAACCAACTCAGAACGCTGTGGAGTCGGTTCAGTCAGTTTGTATCTGTAACATTCTGTAGAATAAGAAAAAAATGTTCATTCTCACATGATTTGTGACTTCCGTTTATGTTTATTATGTATTTGTGAGAAGTTCCCGTGTGAAACGTGTCTTTGTAGATGAATGTGTCTGATTCATTTCATTTCAAATGAAGAACTAGGAAAGAGTTTAATTCACCTGCAGAACTCCGAGGAGCTCCACAGGTTTTAAATGTCAGCTTATCTAATAGAAACTCAAACTGATTTACTTCCTTCAGATTAAAAAGAAACATACTGCTGTGTCTCTGTTGTTGTTTCATCCATTATTAAGACAAACTGCACTGGAAGAGATTTGGTTTTAGTTCAGCTGTCGACGACATCCATCCATCAAGTTACCTGTTCCTGGTCAGGTTGGCTGATCATCGGGTGAGAGGCGGGGTTACACCTTGGACAGGTTTGTCACAGAGCCATTTAAACGTAGTCTCTTATTTATACTTCATCTGTAATTGGAGCCATAAATAATCTCTTGTTTTCCAAGGAACACACAGCTGAGAAAAGCTGGTTGTTTAGCTGTTTTGTGAAGGTTAGCGTTACATTGTGTAGCTTTCTGCTGTGTCTTCTATCACACTGTTTTCTGTGCACCGTCTCTCAGTTCGCTAGCAGCTGATGCAGCTCCTTCCTTCTATAACAGGAAGCTTCTTTTTCCACAACAAACTGTCAAAATTTGCAGTTGAATTTCAGCTCTAGCTTTCAATCAATTCTTACTGTGTAGATAAAAACTTGTATGTAGTTTTGTTTGGAGAACACGAGGCTCTGAGGTTAGTGCAAAAACACAAATTTTAGGCTGAAACCATCATGTCCAGGTCTTTAATTGATAAATGATCTGTCCTGACAGCTGGAATGTCTCCAGAAAATATATATGTGTTCATAAAACATTGACATTCAAACGACTGATACACTTTCAGTTTCTTTATATTAATTATTTTTCTAAATAACTATTTAATCATTTACTGCTACCATTAAATATATAACTGTTTATCCAACTTGGATAAATTAGCTCCCAACATACATGAGCCATACATGGTCTCCCCTTTTTAGGGTTAGGGGTTAGGTTTATAGGTATGGTGTGAATAGAGTTTTAGTTAGTCTTAGGGTTAGTTATAGATCAGTAATGGTTAAGGTTAGGAAAAGGGTTTGGGTTAGGTATAAATCTAGTTACTAAAATCAATGGAAGTCAATGGACGGTCCCCATAAGGATAACAAAACACACGTGTGTGTGTTCTGTTTGTATTAATCTCACCTGCATGTAAGCAGCCCACAAGGCCATGCAGTTGGTGGGCAGCCCCAGAATGATGACTATGATGTAGAGTGTGGGCTGGAAGAACTGGTCCACCTTACTGTCCACATCACAGAAGGAGATGTTGCACATCGTCTTGTATGAGACTCTTTGTGTGTGTGGTTGTGTGTGTCTGTGTGCATTCAGGTGTGTTTTCTGTGTTCAGCTCCCCTCAGCTCTGAGTTTTTTTTCTCTGTTGCGTCGCTATCTTCCAGCTCCAGTGATTAGACAGTGACATACTGACTGTGACGTCCTGCTCAGCTACCAAACAGCAGTTAAACGAGGAGAGATGAAAGAAAAAAGAGCCCGTCTTTAGGAGGCATTTCATGGTTCTTGTTTCTAAAACTCAGCCCTTCTCACCCAGAGGCCTTGGCACATCGTAACCCTCTCTTACATTTTTAAAACCTTTTCATGAAGTAAAGACAAAGAAGAAAAGGAGTGTGGAACAAAATGTGGTGGGATGAAAGCTGCCTTATCAACAGTGCCAGACCTCCTGTGCTTCTACAAGACCTCATCAATCTTTTATATAGTAAAGGTCTATCAGGTCTACAGCATGTTTGGTTGAATATCAAGACCCCAGTGACACACAGAACTCTGGGGAGGGGGTTGTATCAAAAGATAGGGATGACTTTACAGGCGTCCTGCAGTCATCCAGTCAGTTGGTAATCCTAAAAAAAAAAAGAAACAGGAATTGATTAGAACTACTGAGGATCAAACATCCTACTGATGTAGATAAAAGAGAAAATGCTTGGAAACGTCTGTGTTGGTTATCAACCTAATGAGAATACATTTACACTGAAAAACATAAAGACAACAACATGATAACATCCTACAACTCTAAACATTTTAATTGTTTTTATCAAAATCAGATGAAATAAAGGACCTTTCACTAAAAGTCTTGCATCATTTTATGCTCATTTAAAAGACTCATTCAGTATTATTGATTCTTAGAAATCAATAATCTTTGCAATGAGTCCGTGAACACTGAAGTTAGTTTATATGCAGTCGTTTTTCTCATTATCAGGGTTTTCAAAACAGGAAAAAAAGTGAATCTGTCCTTCTAATAAAACTACAACAGCATAAAAATGTACATGATACTTATTTTTGTGTGCTTTTAGCTGATGAAAAGGTTTTAGGCATTTAAATTTTGTGACTTTACGCATGAAGCGGCGAGGATGAGGATGGAAGTTCCATTTCTGTTTCACCTCGGAGACTTTCATCGTTCACTCTGAGCTCAGCTGCTCTTTATACTGAATCAGTTCCATATATGGCTGATATAAATGTCTTTTCTTCAGTTCCATTCTCCAGGGAAAAGTTGGCAAGTCACTAGAATCTCACAAAAAAACATGAAATCGTCACAAAGTAAATAAATTATTGAGATCTTAAAGTCATCAAGCAGAAGAAATATTTGAATGTTTCAGTAGAAAGTGACTTTTGTACACGAGGAGATAAATTCTTCAGCCATTTATACAAACACACATATTGAGGTGTGTCAAATATCTTGTGTGTGGTAATAAATTAATTAACCTTCAGTGATAATTTTACATTTTTCTGTGACACTGCTGAAGTCTGACGTCAAGTCACTGTTTACTTCCTGGTGCTAAGTTCAGGTAAGAGACACCTGTCACCACAGCAGTCACCAAAAAATGACATTCAGTGGTGTGGAACAGTGAGCTGCAGGTAACAGTCACATACATCAACACAAGTGTTAAATGAGGGCATTTCAACAGTGACCTTGTTTGGGAAAATCTTTGTTTGGGAAACATCTGAAAAACATGTGGGCTGAAACGATGCAGTAATCTGGTATCACGTGTTTGACATTTGAGTGTATTTAATTGTCTTTACACATGCATGTCACACTGGAAGTCTGTTTTTAGTGTTCTGACACAGAAAATTCCTAAATTTGTGGAGGTCTTAAAATGAAGAGGAAGATTTGTTTAAAGAAATGCAACTTCAAAGAACAACTGAGATAATAAAACAAATGAAACAGGAAAATTGATTTAGTACACAAGAGAGCTGAGAGTTGAGCTTCTTCTCTTCATCTCTCCACACACAGATCAGATCTGTCACCACTGAGCTCTAAGTCTCATCAGAGCTACATCCTAGAGACAGTGCTGTCATGATACAACAGAGAACCGAGAACAGGATGATGGAACCCTTAATCCTCTCTGTATCTTCAGTTGCTTCACTCAGCATCTACCTACTGGGTCATCCTGGAGTTGTCTCTGATCTCTCAGCCTCCATCCAGCAACAGCTCCGATACTCATGTTAGATAAACGTGTGTCCAGCAGCCCCCGAACAAACCCTGACAAGTCCCCTGCATGCAGTCTGGTCCCCCTGGACTCGATGGGGTTTGGACCTCTGGCTGCTTGTGGAGATTCATTACTGGGATGTTTGAATCAGGATGATAGACTTTCTATAATTCATTAGTTAAAGTGTATTAGTCAGTCAGCAAAGTGATATTTTCTCACTCCACAATGACAGAAAACAGGAAACAGACGAGGTCAATGTATGTGTCTTGTTTACCAAGTGTTTCATGTGTAGATGAATAAAAGCAGCTGCAGAAGGTCACAGCTTTCCTGAAGATTAGAACAACAAAGCAACATTAAGTTAGTTTGATGCAGTTACAGATGATGGAGCTGAGCAGTGAGGATGTGGGGCAGCTGGAAGATGAATACTGCTGGTATTTATATTAACAAAACATAATTACATATATAATAATAAAGACTGGATACTTTTATTAATCCCTGTAGCAAAGTTATTTTTCTGCAGAGCGCTGCCATCTCTACATCACCTGGGGAAGTTCTTGAGGTTCAGTATCTTGCCTGTTGGGATCTGAGATTGAACCAGAGTAACCAAACATAAAGCTACCCCAGATGGGACTCGAACCCATGATCTCTGGCTTAGAAGGCCAGTGCCGTATCCATTAGACCACTGGGGTTACTCGAGTTTTTATCAATGAACTTGTCATTTCCTTGACAATCCTGCCTCACGATAAAACTCAGTCTGAGTCTCTGTCATCACATGCAAGATGAAATCCAATCATCGAATCACCAAGCATCGATCAGACACCAGCATCCACTTTGTTATTCTTTAAATACTTTGAGATCAACTAGCAAGCGAGAGACACCAGTGTTAAAACATTTAAAAATAAAATACTGATTCTTATAATGTTTTACATTTACCAGACTGGTGCTGCACACAAACACATGATCTAACCAGATTAACTATCAGGTTTATTATCCAGTAAACAGGTTTATATATGCAAAATGAATTCAAGAATCATTGTTGTTTCATCGTGTATAGTAGCTCTTACATACATCAGCTATACGTTTGTTTTTAATAGTGTGAACATGTTAAAAACAAGAGTCAGTGGTTTAACATCTGAACTAGTCCTCTATAATACATGACGTCCTGATTAATAAATAAAGAATGAAGAAATAAAACTCTGTTGCTTTGTTTCTGCGTCGTCCTGCATGTTGATTTCCTGCTTCAACACACCTGATTTAAATCAAAGGCTGATTAACAGGCTACTGCTAAGTATGGTCAATGTGGTTTGAATCAGGAAAACATCTACAACCAGCAAGTTGTAAACACTTCACTTTTAGAAAATGTAAAATGCACATGTACAGCTTGTGCATCCTGCTGCTACACGTCGCAGCACCTCAGACTAAAACAATCACAGTAACATTTATCTCCTTACAGATCCTCACAGCATCGCTGCTGCTGCTTCTCTTGTTTTAATGAGGTTAAGCAGATGCAGAGTATCTTACCTCAACACCAGCTGCCTCTTTGCTCCTTCAACAGGGTTCAATAGTAATGAAAACCCTCAAGTGTGACAGCAGTTCTTACATAAGCGGTTCAGCTTTAAATTCTTTTTTGAATATGGAAATGTAAAACCTCATCGATGTGTCTGTTCATTTAATTCATCTCAGCGCTCAATGTTCTGTAACGAGTCGGTAAATATAAATGAACTCATGTGACATTGAAACTCATTTAAAAGTGATCTCCTGCAGCTGCCACCGGTTCTTTTAGGGCGTAATAGCCATCCACAACAAAGCAGTCATTTTCTTTATGGCTTTTATCTGAAAATGAAACTGCGCCAAAAATAATAGGAGTCATTTAAAACAGCAGTCATTACAATTTATTTCAGTGGAGGGTGTGAACAACAGAAGATAATGTGTCTTCACTGTTGTAAATGGGAATTTCATATTTATTAAAGCCTTTTGGTCTGTGTTCTATGAAAAAAAACTGTAAACACGATCTTGAATTAAAAAAAGCCTCTGCAGAGTTGAACTGTCTGTGACCGAAGGTTTGCAGCAACACTTCACAGATCAACAGGGACCCAAAAGGGTTTATTAAAATCTGAAATGTGTATTTCTGTATGTACAATGATGGCCCATATCAACCTGCTCTGTGCTGTTGGGTGTAAGACACCAGTGTTTGATCTAGTGCCAGAGGAGATTAGGTCAAAGCAGCTGTGCACACTTGCAGCGATGCATGTACAATCTCTTCAGAAAACACTGCAAGACTTTTGTTTTCAAAGGCACAGCAAGTCCTCAGTTTCACCCTTCTGTGCAGTTTGCACCATCTTGATATAGTTCAGCTTAAATGGTGCATTATTAAAGACCACAGAACACAAAACAGGGTCATGTGATGTATGACAGCCAAACACTACAAGGCTTGTAGCAAAAGCTAAAGTATCTGAACTTATAACAAAGACAACAAACATGTTGTCATGACTGTCAAATCCAGTTAAATTCACAACAAAACAAACTGGTTTGTAGGTGTTTTAGTTCTTTAGGCTGAGAGTTTAATGTGGGAATAATTAGTTTAATCTGTGACAACTAATAACACTGTTTGTGCATCATGAGTACTCAGTCAGACCAGGTCGTATAACTGCATTGACGTGCAAAAAAAATTGTAACTTTATTTTGTAGTGCAGATTTATTCCTCAATGTTGCCAAAGAAATGAATCTTCCAATTATTTTTGGTTGTGGATGTTTTGGAGTTGATTTTTACATCCATTATAAATTAAAAACACAAAATTAGCAGCTTTTAAATGATAATAACTATCAGTTCCCAGTGCAACAGCAAACAGGAAGTGGAACTTTGCATCAGTTACCGACCGTAACGTTCAGGGGTTACATGACTGCCTGAAGATCATCAGTTTTTGATCAATTACTTCAACTTTCAAGTTTCCATTGTTTAAACTTTTACAGTGTGAAACTGCATGTAAACATGTTCAGTTACTCAACTATGATGCACAGAGGGGAGTTTTTCAGCAAGTTCAGGGTTTGTTTGTGTCGGGTAGTGTGGTGATAAATGGAGTCAGATGCAGGCAGGACACATGAACTCAAGGACCATAAAAGACTTTTTAAAAAATGAAAGGCAATCAATCAATCAGCTTAAAAAGGTCAACTCAACTGTAGGAACTGATGTTAAGAAGAAGAGACCTGGGAGTATTTATACTGGGACAAGGTGATTACTGAAGAAGGAGCAGCTGAGGTTGAGAACAAAGGAACTAATCAAATGGATGTCTATCAGGAGTGGCAAAGTGAACTGAAGAGCAGAAGGAAAATCTGACACAAAGTGCAGATTGAATAAATAAACACAATCTGGAAACTACTAAAACCAAGGCCTACAACAAGAGAAAGCTGTGTGGAACATATAAACATGCACAAATGAGGGAAAAATAATCAAAGAAACAAGAAACGCTGACAGTAAAAACTAAATCACAAATAGATAGTAAGAAACTTTAAACTAACAGAACACGCTATATAAACGTAAAACACTAAGTCTGATGGAACACAGTTAAAAAAATCCCAAAAGAACACACAGGAAATCTGGTAAAATTTAGATTTAAGAATCATGACAATTTGATATGTTAAAATAATTAAAAACAACTCAGCTGTTATTAAGATTTAATTGACTGAACCGTAACTTTTGTTTTTTAGGTTTGGACATTGTTTTATGGAAGGAGGAAGTTGTCAGACAGTAAAGTGAAGAAAGAAAAGGACAAAAACAAGGAAACTACTGGTATCTTAAAAGGAAAACATCAGGGTCAGATGAGGTCATGTGCACAGGGCAGTGTTATGTTTGTGTCTGTGTGCAGACGTCACTTCTGATCTTCTGAGCTTAAAGAAGAAGATTAAAAGTTAAATCTGGTTTATTCCATTTATATTCAGACTATATCTTCATTGTTTTGGCTCATATTTACTGTAATTTAAAAAAAGCAGAAACCAAAATGTTTATCAAATATTAAACTGTCTGACAGTATTGAAATTCTAAAGAGTATTAAAATCTATTCATTTTCTATACTCGCATGTGCTTCTTCAGGGTCAGAGACAGCCGGTGCTTGTCACCAGTGGAGGGGCGGGGTCACACCTGGACCAGTTACCAGTCCATAACAGGTCCACAGAGAGACAAACAACCATTTACACACAGTTAAACCTCAGATCAGTAGGGTCTCAAACCCTAGACTTTCTTGCTTCATGGTAGTAAAACAGAGAACAGTGCAACCAACTGCACCACTGTGCACTAGCCTTAAAAAAGCTTGTTAAAGTTTCCATGTTTTCCATTTTTTTTCCATGTTTTTTTCACAGAATGTTCTTTTTTAACAAAAGAACTCAATGTTAAAAGATCTAAAATCTTCCTTTCCCATTATAAATAATGTTGATTTTTGCATAACGATGTGTAAATGTAAACAAAGAAATGTGTGTGTAGAGTTTGGAGGTGAGAAGTTAAAGGGGACTAAAGGGCTGGACATACGAGCAGCACTTCCATTAGAAACACGATGCTTCAGCGTTTTTATCTGCTACTTTATTTTTAATGCTCTCAATCAAATAAACAATGATCGATGTTACGTCTCAGGTAGCTTTTAACAGACTTCCCTTTGTAAAAAACATTCTAACGATCCACTGTGGATCCAAATGTTCAAAAATAACTACATCCTTATTTTAGCTTTTATTATTATTTATCTGTTGTCATAAGTTACAGACTCAAAACGCTGAACCCAAAGACAATTAAAGGTAAGTAAGGATTTATTTTGTGTAATTATGCACATTAGAAAGGAAAACTTTGGGTTCTGATGCCATTATTTAAATATAGACTTATTTTGACAGTTGTCCTCTTCATTGCAGGTTAAGAGGAGAACAATATCCAGAGAACTGAAGAGCAAGGAGGAGGAGGTGGAGCCCAGGTGAGTCTGTAAGGTAGGTAATTATAACTGATGGTAAGGTGGCACGGTGATCCAGGCTGAAGATCGGAGATATGAGAATCTTTTTTTTCAGAGGTAAGGCTACGTTCAGACTGCAGGCTGAAGTGACCCAAATCTGATTTTTTTGCCCTGAGGCAAAACAAATCAAACAAGTCCACGTCGGTAGATGTACGTGTAGAACTAGAGACGATTTGTTAGTTGAAAAATGAACAAAGGTAAGAACATTGTGCATTTCTTGGTGGTAACGATGTGTGTACTTTTCTCCTGAATGGATTTGCAGGAGCTTAATTTACTGTGATTGGCTAAAGACAAATCATAGGCAGACACTTGCTGGCGTGTCCTCCAATCAGCTTAAAATATTATACCAGATGTCCCTCCCCTTTTTCAAACTCTTTCAGATGAGCAATCCCAGATCTACGCGTAGCCCCGCCTCATGTCGAGACAGGGCGGGGCTACACATATATCTGGAAGAGCCAGGTTACCGGGGAACAAGTAGACTGGTGTTGGGGCTGTAGTGCTGTTAGGATGAGCAGGACTGGACATCATCACACAGATGGTGGTTTGAGGGGTCGGAAAAAAAAACTAACAAAAAATCAAGAGCCTGAACTGAAGGCATAAAAACAAAATACAAACAAAAGAAACCTGAACTAAGAAACAAACTAGCAATTATAAGACGTACTGAGAAATTTTAGCTACAATCAAAGTAAATATGAAAAACAACCAAAACCCCACAAACTCCAACATCAACAATCCTTTCCACTCCATCGGTGGACTTTCCAGATGGCAAACAGCTTGTAGCACAATCTGTCAAAAAAAAAATCAGAAAACCGACCGCTACGGTTTCTGAGGTTTATAGGAAATTTCTGTAACACCAACAAAAATAAAGATAAAATTCAGAATTACATTTTCTTTTTCTCCAGTGATTAAAAAAAATATATACTTTTACAGCTTAACAGCAGACATTACTGTTGTAACTATACAGCATGGCTGTAAAGCTTACAGATACATTACTGATCCTTGTACAAATACTGAGCTCTTACAGAAACAAATACAGTCAGTGTACTGTCATAAAATGTTCTTTTAAAATAACATAAATGGGTGTTTATCAGATTTTCCTGTGTACACACAGGCAGGTTGATAGAACAGCCCTGTAATGACCCCAGTATCTTCCTGATGAGCTGATCAGGTTTTGTTATAGAAAGACTGAGAAAAATCTGTCAAGATAAAACTGCACTTCTCCATAACTTGGTCACACACACCTAACTTCCACTTAGCAGAAAAATGTGAGGCAGCACTTACGATTGCTGAAAAATCTGAGCCGACACACTGGCTGCATCTCGTGTCCACATGGCTCTGAGTTTGAGACTGGAGCCCCCGAGGGCCCGGACTGTCATAACGGGTTGTAAACAGGAGGAGGACAGTTCAGTGTCAGCGCCTGTAAGTGTGGTGGGAAAACCTTCACATCATCCTGACCAAGTACGCAGTGATAAACACAACGAGGGGGAGAAAGGAGAGGCTTGTTCAGATGAGATCGGTTTATCAGTGCTGCAATTATTAGTGCAGACACAGAGGCTGGGTCAAGCCAGCTGATTATTTACACTGTGTTTGTGTTTATTTGTTTTGCTCTGGTACTTCTATTTTCAATACTTTTATAAAAGTTTGTGCAAGTCTTAATGCCGTATGGGATATGTCTCGATGATAAGCATCCTACTTAATGCCTCAGATGATATTACAGATCCTCTATTTTTGCTTTTGAGACATGCCCTTGCAGCAAGCGTGAATAATCAACCCAATTTCTCTTAATCACCAGAACAATCAGCTGAAAACTATCACAACTATCTTTATACCGTGTCATTTCCTCTCAATAACCCCCAAAGCATGAAATTGGAGCTAAAACAAAGCAAAACAAGCTCAAATAAAATGTTTAAAAAAATTACAAAAGCATAAAGAAAAAGACTGGAGAAGACAAAAACATTCAACCAGCCATGAAATAAAAGGAATGAGAATAAATAGAGATGAAGCAGAGTGAGATTAGATAAGGTTTTCCTGTTTGTCGCTGTCAGCAAACAAAGAGGAAATCAGATTATTGTTTACTCTAAAAAGAAGACATAAAGAGAACAGATCTGAAAATGAATTTCACGTTGGGAGTTAGTCAAGTACAAAACATGCAAATTTAAGGTCAGTGAGTCACAAAAATGTACTGTAGCTCTCTGACTAGATTTAAATAAAATACAACAAAAATAGGAGCAACTTCATGAATATTAGGTGAAATAATAGATGTGAACTGATAAAAACATTAAGCAGGTTGCAGAAAGTTGGATTATGTGCATTGGAACCTTTTAATAAAACTTTTTTTTTTATTTTTAAGAGCAAACTATTTACCATCTGTCTGATTATCTTATCATTTTCCTTTCTCTTCACTGTCGCCACGTTAAGCCAAGTGTCTTTGTTTCATGGTGAGAGAAAAATCAATTCAGTGTCTGATTTTAAAAGAATGACGTTCAAGAAGTCAGAATAAGTGACACTAAAACATCAGACGTTATCAGAGGAGTTGTTGTGCAGCGGATGAAAGTAGAGAGGATCTGTTCCTTCATGCTCAGCAGCCTCCAGATGGCTGAATGTGTTTGCTTCCTACATAAAAAGTCCCTTCTGGGACTCTGTACTTCTCAGCCACTTCTTACACTAATTCCCATATGCACAATTACTGAGAGAAAAGCTTAATGCTCTGATAAACACAACTGTTTTCTGTGGAACGATAGCTCATTCTTGTTTTCGCAATCATTTAAATAAAATTTGCAAACATGAAAATACTGTGCTGTGAATGAGACGTCTGCTGGCAGGGGTGAAGTTACAACTGCTGTTAAGCTGAAAAGCCAATAAACTGTTTAAAGAACTAAAAACTAACCTCCCAAATATTTGCACAAGTAAATAATGATACATACAGATTACATGACAGTTAAAACAATATGAACTTTAAATAATATAACTCTAAAAAGTCTCGTGTGTTTCATTGTGAACATGTGGTGAATTACTGTTAATAAAAGTAAACGAATGTTTCAGGAATTTTGTCTCCATCTTCAAATCAGATTTCATGCATCAAAGATCTGACATGACTGTGTGTGTGCATGTGCATGTGCACGTTCTCCTCGCTGCATATCACAGGCAGCTTGCCAGACACCTGATAGAGAGATACAGCAGTATCCTGTGATAAGCACAGCGATAGCGTGTTTAACTTGCTAGCATAAAAACAACATCTGTGATGCACGCACGTATTTCTGCTGCGTCACATGGAAGCAGCTCAGCAGCTGCAACATCAGCGCTCATGTTACACAGATGGAGCAGAACTGCAGCTCCAAACGGCTGCTGATGCATCTTTCTGCAGCCTCCTGCTCAGCTCGTTTCTTTAAGCATCATGTTTCAACCCATTGTTACGTCTCCTTGTAATTATGATGATGCATTTCTAGAATCTCCAAAGAAGCTGAGGATGGATGACATGACAAAGCACTTTACCTTTGTTCTACATTAAAAACTGACACATATACAGTATGTTCTATATTTGTACCACCTAGTTTAATAAAGTACTACCCAGAAGTCCCTGTTTTATCATCCGGTGTGTAATATGACACCTGTTATTCTCCAGTTGGTTAAATTTGTTTTTCCTTCATTGCTGTCCAAATATTTGCCTTCAGAAAAGATCCATGAATTAACAGATTATTAATGTAGACATGTACAATATGAACCAGCATTAAGATTTACTAAACAACACATACCTTAATCAGTGTCTAAATAAATGCAAAAAGAAAAAACAGATTGGATGACGGGCTGCAGGAGTTTATACTCCTGAGATGCAATGACTCATAAAATTAGAATAAAAACTTTGTTGGGAAATTTCTTTCTTAAATTCTAAGATGTGTATCAATGTGAACAGAAAATAGACTAAACCGGTAGAGCAAGGTCACATAACCTACACATATACATATTTATTATTATTTCCATTAATTCATGTTTTCACCAGGATTTTTCTGTCTGTTCACAAGATTTAAAAGGATGTTGATGAAATTGTCAGGGAAGGTTAGAAATGATCCAAACGAGTGAATAGATTTTTTTTGGGGGGGAATGGGGGGTATTGTGGATCTCCATCTGGATCAGGAATGTTTTTAATGATTCTTCATCATTGTGAGATCGAGCTGTTTTTTTTACAGTAACACATCTCCATTTAAATCCACAAGAAATGATCCAGGTGCTTGATTTGGTTTTGGTGTGAATCTGGTGGGACTGAGGTGTTTGGTGGAGGTCTGTGCTCAGTGCTTTTCTAGTTATTATTATTATTTTTATTTTGGTTTAGTTTATTTTATGCTTGTTGATTAGAATTTATGCCGGGGGTGTGAGAGGTTGCTCCGGGGGTCAGTAGGTTACTTCAGTGTCAATTGTAGAAGTATATCACGCTGACAATAAGTGCTCAGATTAAACATGTCGTTACAGCTTAGACCTTCTGACCTGGTGACGTTCAGCATTCTGATAGTCTCTGTATCGTTATAAGAGACTTCTGGATGCTTTAATAAAACCTTCTAACCTTGAGCTTCCCTGTGCCATCAGGAGTTAGAGCTTTTCTTTGGTGTATTCCATCAAAAAAGAGACATTTTTTTAATTGTCTGATCTACAAGTCACATCAGCAGAAAAATGACTAACTACTACTGACCAGTTGAATCTCTAAATGTTAATTAATGGCACATTTCTAACTCATATTAACAAAACATCATTAGAACGAGGACAAAGACTTCAGGGGCTGAGGGTTAGATTGTCCTGCCAGCATGATCTTTAGGGGAGTTTGGAGTTGTGCGGCGTCCATGCCAACCAAAATAAGATAAAACAAATTAGAGCAGACTGAGGAAATTTCAACAGCCTTGAGTCCTTGTTGATTACTCGAATGGCAGATCCAAACAGCCGAATGAAACCGAATCACATTAAAACAGCCAATTAATCGCTTCACCAAGCCGAGCCAAACCTGCAAACCTGTTGATACACCAGGTAACCGCCAGCTCCAATCAGCAAGTATCCCGAGATCAGTAATCCAAATATATACACGTCCGACACGTCCTCAACCAAACAGAGAGACACACACCATCTTCCACTCACCCCAGGAATTCATGATGCATGAGTCGAGTCCGGGCAAGTTCCCTTCACGAGCCTGAAGTCTTGAAAAATTTTGCCCAGGCTGCTGGGTGACCACGATACCAGAGCCATAATTTGGGGAGGGGGGGGGTGGGGGTGGAGTCAGAGTAGGGAGAAGTAGGAAAAAACGACTTTCCTCTCAGAGAAAAAAAAATGTTTTAGAGGCTAAATGACATGATCTTTATGGTCTATATTTAGAAGCAATAATGTTATGAAGTTTGAAAGTCACATGATGATGATCGATGCATCACCTTGTTTTAACCCTCTGTTGGAGGAGAAATGCTGACAGATAGTTGTCACCACAGTGCAGCTTCCACTCAGGGTCACCATCCATCAAAGGCCTAATCCATTTTACAGGTGACTCACAACAGACGGGGACTTTAGATGAGATTACACTTATGATTATTGGGAATATCTGGTCCAAACAAACCAGACTGTATTATTAAAAAGCATCAGTCTCCTCCAAGGTCAGTCAGTTTCTTCTATCTCTGGAGTAAAATTCCCCTCAGTAGCAGGTTCAATGTCCCTACAGGAAGAGCATCACTGCAGACTATGACATCAGCTGAAACCAGAATACGTTTGTAATACAGACTCACACTCTGTGCATATCGACCTGCGCTGATTCCTGCCAGATAAATGAAATACTTCAGGCTCTGAGATGTTTGTTTACTATCTTTACAAGCTTTTAATCACCGTGTAGTTACAGTTTACTGGTTTCTAGTTTGGGTTACATTTTATTAATCACACTGTTCATTTAGTTTCTGTCTTGTTTTTGATGTTGTTGCTGATCCTGCATGTCTGATGGTTTCCCTCTGTCATGTGTAACGTGTATCTACAGACCCAGTTTGTATTTATGGTCCCTGTTCAAGTCTCCTTTTGTCTCTTTGTCGTCCAGTTGTCCTGTTTTGGATGTTATCATGTGCCTTACTTTTCCAATGCCTCCTGTGTCCTAGATTTGGGTCTCCATCACTACCATCCTTTGACACAGAACATTGAGATCACTGGGAATTGTGGTCTAAAACAGCCGGTATTCAGTGCAACACCATCCTCTCATATTGTCTTCTGGGAGTTGATGATGTAACTGAATGTAACTCCAGTTCTGATAACTTTGTAGCCCCCAGAGGAATGAAAGTGAACACATTATTATTAGGAAAGTGGGTGAAAGACTTCCTCTACATTCAACCTTTCAGTTAGTGTTGAAACCCTGGTTTGTTCTCTCTGATAAATTTCCATGATTCACAGACTTGGACTGTGTATCTTGTGCATGTGACATAGTATTTGTGGTTAATTACGTTTTAGAGGCTAAATTATTTTCTATATTTCTAAAGTCTAAATGTAACCGAGGAGCTACAACTAGACTCTACTGAAATCTTTTGCTCTTCAAGTAGCTGGAGACTCAGATTGAATGGAGGTTTGTAACTGTGTGCTGAACAGACGTTTACATCAGGTCGATCCTTTACTGATCCCCATGACGAAATGATTTCTCTGCATCCCCGAGGAGTGTGCCGAGGGTAAATTTAAAGCTCCCTATTTCCCCAAGGATACTCTGATATGTGGTCCACCAGCGCTGCAGGTTAAACTGATCCTCTTCCAGTCAGCATGTGACCTTCTTGCCTATTAGACTACTACAACCCAGACAGAGATTTTCCACAAAGATTCTCAACTGTGCTGTTGTGTGTTTTTTGCTTTGTGTCAGTGGGGACTGTCCTTATGACATTAAATTAGTGTCAAAAGTGTTGAATGTGGAAAAACCATGAGCTTGCATGCGATGCAACATTAACTAGTGGAAAATTCTTCCAGCAAGTGAGACTTTCTGCCCTGTGAGTGATTCCTGATAAGAAACGCACACTGGTGAGGGAGCATGCTGTGATAGAGAGAGTAGAGCTCATTTTACTGCCTCTTACTGTGAAACTGCTACTGAAATGGACTATAATGGTACCACAGCCAAAAATATTACTGCAGCTGTTACTACCACTGCCGAAGATGCATCAGTCTTAAAGAACTTCTTATTTAGAGCAACTACAATTAACACAAGAACTCTAACTGCTGTTTACAACTAATTCCATTGTAATTCCATATTATTACAAGCAACAGCTCAAATGTAGTGAAATTTGGATTTATGTCAATTTATATACATCAACAGTGCAATATGTATTTATCTGCAACGTACTTTATTTTTGTACTTTGTTTATTTCTTATAGTTGTTTCAATTTTGTGCCTCAAAATGAGTCAACTGCACATTCAAATTCATCTCATCTCATCTCATCTCATCTCATCTCATCTCATCTCTAGAACTTGATATATCTTAATTATCGAATGCAGACAGTTTGGCTTTTTTTATAACAACAACACGTACAGATTAGCAAACACAAAAAAGTAGATATTCAGCACAACAACAATGTGAACAAAACATCAAACATGCCACATTTCCTGACTGTAATGGCATTTTACTGGCAGACAAACCTCTGACACAGGAAGCATTGTGAACAATAACATCTTTCCTGTTGTAGATAACTCTGTGCCCCCTCTAACATCTAACCTCAGATTAGACCAACAGAGATTAGCGTTGATTGGACAAACAAGCTAATGGCTAGTCACAGCTGAGCCAGTTGCCAACTGGATTACTGCTAGTTCATGGTAAAATCGGTACAATGTAAAACGTGCTTATGCCTTTGTTTACGTCTGATCATATGCACATGGGGGAGGAAGCATGGCTGTGACAGAGGAGGAGGAGGGTGAAAGTGGTTCATTGACTGAAACAGATGAACCAGAACTGGTTTGTAAAGAGGTGAAACTGTGTGGAACTGGTTTGAACTGGTTCTTGCCCATCAGAGACACTGCAAAACATAATCTTTTGCAGGACCTGCAAGTGGATTGTTGTAGCGAAACAAAGAAACGCAACAAACTTGTTTCATCATTTGAAGCAAAAGCACTTTTTGGAGTAGAATAAAGCTGTTAAAGCATGTGAAGAGAACGCCGCTTCAACTAGCATGGCGTTGAGACCAAAGAAGATAATGCAGCAAACAATCGACGTAACTTTAAATATCTGCACCACTTATGATAAAAGTAGCAAATGCTGGGGAACCAAATAATGCAGTGACACATGCATTAATTAATGTAAAAAAAACCAGCTGCTTTTCAAAGTAAAAATATTTTCTTTGCACTAATAAAGTTGTTAAGTTTTAAAGTATGTTGTCTTGTCGATGACATTGTTATCACAAATTTTCCAACACACATTGTGATACATATTTTTGGCCATATTGTCCTGCTGCCATCTTGAAACAGCTCCAATCTAAAAGAAAATCAGAAATATTCATGCAAACAGAAATGTATCAACCTTCCCACAGCCATCAGGTTCATCTTACACAGATTTTTAAATTCTGGACAGAAGTCTATATAAAATAAGTAGTTCAGAAAATTCATTGTTAATGTGTGAAGTGAAACTGCAGAGATTCTAGTGAAGAACATAATCTCATTTCAGGATGTATTATTTGTTTTTTAGCGATACTAATCTGTAAAACAACAAATAAATCTGTCAGTTTTTCTACGACTGGTCACAAGAAAATGATCAACATCACACACAAACAGAACTTTATGTGCGGGAAAATACTAAACAAGACAGGATGTGTTGTCGGCCTGAACACGACGTGGATGTTAGAGAAGATGACAACGCTGCTGAGAGCAGCAGAGAAGAACAACAGAGAAGGACCACATGATTACAGCTTCCAGCTCTTCATCAGCTGCTGAGTCATGAGACTGAAGCTCTCAAACCCACACTGTCATCATGTGGCTGTCTCACCTGTTAATGTGTACGTATGTAACAAACAGACAACAGGGAGAGAAATTCAGTCCCACAGGACGTCCATAAAACAAACCACAATGATTCCAGTGAACAGTCGGCCTTTCACTGAATAAATTAACTGGTTTTATTTCTGTTGAGCCAAAACATCACTGACTCATCGTTTTAATGTTTTTTTACTCATAAATTTACAGTTTGGAGGGAATAAAAGAGAAGCTGCTGATGTAACAGGAATGAGGAAACTGTTTTCAAATCTCATCAAATGCATCTTATTTATTTAATTTTGAACTCAGAATGGTGGTGCTGTTACTTCAAGCTGATTTGTTTTAAACTGAACTGATGTCAATCCCAAACTATAGTTCAAATCAAACAAATTAGCTACCAAAGACATTATCAAATTTAAAATAAGACAGAAAACAACAACAAGCAGGAGAAACAGAAACAAAATGTGTATTTCAGTATCTCCAGTTTGTTAAAAGTAGAGGAAAATTTAAAAAAAAAACTAAAAAATCTAAATAAACGGACAGCAGATGAAATCTAATTTGTCAGAGATGATGTTGAGAGTTTGGCAGCATGACGTTACATCTGTCGCCTCGCTGCACGAAGGTCAGACGTTCAGACTCGGTGGGGGTCGTGTCAGTTCTCTGCACAGTCCAAAAACACACGTTAGGTTAAGTGGTGATTCTAAATTGAAGCTAGAGAGTGTGACGGCGTGTGTGAGTGTGTGTGTAGTTGCTTGTCTTGCGTGTCTCAGTTTTGACCCTGTGACAGACGTCCAACCTGTCCAGGCTGTTTACCACGTCTCTGCACCTTGATGCAGAACTGTGTGCAGTTTGAGAGACATATGCTCCACAAAGACGATGTTTAATTTACAGATAGTTCCAGATTATTTCAGTCAGATGATGCCAGACGTCTCCCTGCACAATCTTATTTCATTTGAAAATAACGTTTGTTTCTTTCTAACGTTCCTCAGCTGAACCTCAGAGCTGTTAAACATTTTCACAGCTTTTCCAGATCAACATCCCGTCTAATTCTCTGCACAAGAATTCTGCTTTTCCTGCTGTGTCACATGAGTTACTATCAAATATTTCAGGAATTAGATGCACAATGCCAGACAGGGAAGCTCACTGCTATCACAACAATGAACAGTACACACTCAGACACACTTTCCTGTGCATCATATCCTTCTTCTTGACCAAATATAGTTTATTTACCACAACAGAATGCATATTTGTTCATTTAAAGTCACAAGAGAATAAATAAAACAAATACAGCCTTTAAAAAACATTTTATAATTTGGACCCATTTATTGGTAAATCAACACTCTATTCTCTACAAATCTTTTCACTCTTTGCAAATGTAACATTATTTACAAATAAACACTTTCACACTGTAACTCAGGCTGATATTTTTGTGCTTCTTCTTCTTCAGTTGTTGATTTGCATCACTACAAACACATCAGTCCCAACAGGTCAAATGTTTCTGTCTAACTACACCGAGTCTTCTTACTGTTTTTAGCTTTGATTGGACTTTTGTTGAATTCTGAATCTTACAGACCAAACTCTGGGTTTTTTAGAGTTCTGATGTTCAACAAACACCTCATGAATATGATACTTCTAACTGTTTTTATCTGTGGATTTTGTATTTTCATGTGTGTGAGATACAGTAAGTGAGATAACGTGGATGGATTTGTGTGTGTTTATTAGCAACATATCTCATGAAGCATTTGGAATCATTCTAATGAAACTCTTAGAAAGTGACATCATCAATAAGTCGTTAACTCTGAGTCATCAATTTTCAAGATGGTCGCCACGGCTAATCGACATTAATGAACATAAAACTGTTAGTCGTACAGACGTTGAGCTAAAATTTAATGTGGTGAAAGTCCTTCAGAACATGACACGACACAGATACTCCAAGTCACAACAGATTATTGCACAAAATCCTGCAACACTGTGATTTTGATCACATGTCTCAACTTTAGATTATCTTAGTTTAAAACTCAAGTCTCACCTTTAAAGAATGCAACACCTTTAATCTTTCTCAGACATTGTGAAGTTGGTGGATTTTTGCGTTTTTTGTTCATCCTTGTCATTCATCAGTCTGTTCTCTGGTTTGTTTCTCCTCACCTGTCACATCTGATCTCTAATCATCCAATCAGAACTCCTGGATCAGTGTGTGTGGCATTGAGTCCTGGGCTCATGTATCTGGTCTTACATCTCAAACCACCATTAAGGTGACAAGTAGCTGGTGTCAGTGTCAGCTCCCTTCTGTTCTCTGTTCATGTACCGAGTCACATGCCAAGTCATCCAAGCTTCTATAACAGGACCGGCGCTTCCATGTTGTACAGAGGCAGGTGATTGGCTGGTAATTGGATTGTCATTGTTTTTTCCTTTAAGTCTTTCATGATCAGAACCGTGTGGCCTCAGGTCGACCTCGCTGGGTGGGTCCACTCTGTTAGCAGCTGCTTCATGCTTCAGGTGCAGTTCAACTCTACAGGCTACAAGACTGTTTCATCCACACAAATGTTCCTCACTGGACATTTATCTAAAGGTTCTCTCTCCCAGCTAAAGACACTTAATATAACTTCACCAGAATATTCCTCTTTTCTAAAGGTAATTGCTGCTTCACAATAAAACCCACTTACATGCAGCGAGTTTCTATTTCAGCTAGAAGCCCCTTTTGTTTTTACCACAACTTAGAGGACGTGACTAGAACAACCTAAACTCCCACACATGCTGACAACAATGTAGGTCACTTGCATGGACTTTGTTTTATGTTCTGCATATTAAGCTAACAAAGAAACAGGATTAAAAAGGTCACTCAGCAGTTTCAGGGAGGAGTAAAAATTTGTGGCAGAATGAGAGAAATTAGTCAAAGTGAAGTGAAGACTGCTGGTAGTTAATCCTGGTTGTTCATTTCATGCTTGGTTGACTGTGCAGTCATCCCAGTTTCGAGCTCTCATAAGCTCAACTGGACGTCCTGCAGGGAAAATTAATGACTTCAATAAAAGTGCCACCTGCAACGCTTCCTGCATCAAGCTGGATACATTTGACTCTGATGGGATCACCGGAGCTTGTTACTGTACGACTGCCACCAGATGGATGAGGTGCTTTATCCTTATGTGTATGTATGATTAACAGTGTGCTGCTTACCGCTCCATTTACAAATATAAGATATAATTTACTGGAGTGTTATTAGAGTTTGTTTTGTTGCACCAGCTTTTGAGGTTTTACAACTTCATTTTTAACTAAACCACACGACTCTGCAGATACAGAAATCAACAAAAAGTCTCATTTAACAGTTTCTTTCCAACAGCTGAACCAAAATAAAACCTTTTTTACCTGCAGGGTCACCAACCGGTCCTTTTCCCACCCAATTTCAACCCACTTTTTTAGTTTTTTTTTCATTTTCTGAATTTATTTATTTCTAGTTGTTTATGATGGGCATTTCCTGTTTCATGCTGCTGTTTATTGCTTCAAATTTAATACGCTGTTATTTTATTACCAGAAAGAGTCCAACTAGGTTTCACTTTCAGTGAACTAACGCAGTAAAACATTTGATTTGTTTTATAGACTGACGTATTTTAAGTTTAGGAGAGATCTTCCACCATCCAGAGACATCCATGAATAAATGTTCACAGTTTTGTCCCACTTGACACGTCTGTCTCAGGTTGGAACATCTTTTCTCTCGCTTGTTTCAGTGCAATGTGTCAGCAGTGTGCAGCTTTGTGGAGGTGCAGCATGATTTGCAGACTGAGTCCTCAACTGCTAGCTGAACCTCAGACAAATAATATCCCTATGAAAGTCTGGATGAGTCAGCAGTTTTAATGAAGGGTTGCAGAAAATTCCCTGTCAGGACACCGTGGAGTAGCTGAGGGTACGAGGAGCGTGTCGGAGGGTAAACAGGTGGCTGTGTGAAGCCTCGAACGTTAACTAATATTTAACTTAAGTGAAAGTCCAATGGGACACACACACACACACACACACACACACACACACACACACACACACACAGGATGTGGGAAGTAAATTCCAAAAAACTGATTAAATATTAAATCGCTAACACCTCAAAGAAATATCAAAACAAAAACTGAAAAACTCAAGAATATAAATATGGATCACAGAAACTTATTTAACTTGTACATAACCGTTCTATAATATTATTTAAACCTTAAAAGTGAGTTTTCTAGTTATAGTTTAATTATTAACTAGTTAAGGTTCAGTTTTGGGACATTCAGAAGCAGATCACAGTAGCCCACAGAGGTTTAAGTAGAAACATCTATTTGAGTGTTTGTTTGTTCATACTGGTCTGCTGCCAGGATGTGGCTGTTTCCTTCACCACTTCCTGTTTTGTCTCTCTGCATCTGATTGGTCAGATTCTATACTGATTAATAGTGTCGAGTAACGTGAGCAACATTAACAAACGTAATCTCCTTTAATCTCTAGATAGAGCAGGACACAAATATTTAATAGAAATGTAAACAACAGCTGGCTGGTTTGAGTATCATGTTATAGGTTAGAGATCAAACAGAGAAATCTGGTAGAACTTAGTAGATGATGGTTATGTTACAGCTTGAACACAATGGTGGGGCATTATATTTAATTAAAAATCACTTAATCAAGTAATCCAATCCAGCAGAGTGAGAGTTTATGAATATTATAGTGTGTCTGAGCTGCACTGAATGCAAACACACACACACTCAATCACCTCAGTTCATTTCAATGATGGTCAGGCTGAAAACTAAACTGCAGAACTCACAAATCTGCAGCTGCTACAGGGAAAAGCTAAATGCTTCCAAAAGCACACAAGTCAACACCTGGAAACAGATGTGATGTGTAAAAAGAGCAGAAAGCAGAACTAAAAACAAACCAGATGAGTAGCTGAGGAAGTAAAACAGAAGAGCAAGAAAACCCAAATCCAGATACGTGAATAATCCAGCTGTGTTTAAAGAAGACAAATGAATCTAGATCTAATCTAATCTACAACTATAAACTTGTTTTCGTCTGCTGACATTGAAATTAAATGAAATTATCTTTATTATTCTAATAACAGTGCAGCCTTTAAACCACAGACCTGGCTGGAAATAGGCTGCTTTCACACATCTGAAACTATGAATTTTATGACCTCATCAGGCTGCAGATTTCAGTCAGATTCCCTCTGAGTGGCATTAATCTTTTCCTTGATAAGGATTAAATTAGCCATCCTGGTTTTATCCCCTGCAGTGAACCACACACTTCTCCTGAAAGGGATGTTATTTACAGTCACACAGTCAAGTGGGTTAGAAATGGAAACAACCGGGTCTTAACTGTGAAGGTTTGTGACTTTTACAGAAAATGTTTATCTTTACCCATAAATCAACTCTGAGAAAACCCAGCCTCAATTCACATCTCACATAATCTGGACAAATAAGACTGGAGCTTGATGAAAAAAAGGAACAACTTCTATAGAAAGCAGACTTCTAATCTCTTTAAAACCCAAAACAATGCTGGTTAATTGAGCACTGTGAGCAAGCAAAACCTGAAACCATTTCCTAAAGCCATACAAGACAAAAAATCTTCAGTATTCAAAGTTTGGCTCGTGTCCTAAGTAGGAAGTGCTTGGATCGGTATTTCTTGCAGAGTCATATGCCCAGCAAAGGTCTCCGGCTCCAATTGGCTGTGAAAGAAACATGAAACATAGGTAAATTCCCTAATTTAAGTGTGTGCTGCTTCATAGACTGGAAACATGAATACAATCCTGAAAGAAATGTTAAAACCACGATCACCCGAACCAAACAGATTTGAAAACATAGTCTGATGGCAGATGGATAACTCCATCACTCCAGTACCAACGTGAAGTAATTCTGACTCATGTGAGAAAAAAAAAAAAACTCTAAAAAACAAGTAAAGTGTGTGTGGTCCACATCGGGCTGCAGGACAGATCCCAGACCTTCTGGGTCCCTCAGTCTGGACTGTCGTCCTACAGAGTAAAGATAGAATATTTACACCAGTGTGAGTCCAGTGAAGATGATTTTACTGCTAGTGGACAGAGGAAGGTAGAGAGACAGACAAGTGGAAGAGAAAGAAAGGACAGAAATGTAAACAGATGAGGAGATAATGTGAGCGGTGAAGAGGAAAAGCCAAATGGAGAGAGTAACTTTATCCAAGAGTAGTAGAGGAAAGGCTGATGATGAAAGAGAAAGAGAGAGATATTGGATCACACAGACTGAAATAGGAAAGTGTTTGATGATGGAAAACAAGAAGAGAGATAGAAGAATGTCAGAAAGAAAAGTGGAGGGACAGATGGAGCTTCAATGGGGAAGAAAAAGCCGAGCGGTAAATAGATATTGATCATGTGAAACTGCTCTAATGCGTCTACAGGTGCTGCTGAAGCTCCACACTGGAGCCACCTCATCACATCCTGGATGAATGTGGACATGACATCACTCACACAGCCGTTAACCTCCTGCTTATCTGCTTCAGCGCCTCTCTGACACTTTCTTTTGTTCCATCTTTTTGTTTAGATTTTCACTCGGGCAGCAGGTCATCAAGCATGTCATTTCATCAACACACAGAGACGTGCTCCATTGCAACATTACAACTAAACCTCATACCAGGATCGATTTGATATTACTGTCAGAGTGTTGGGAGAAGTTTGGATCACGCAAACAAGAACTCAGTAAAAAACATGAATGCCTGCAGAGTCCTAACAGCTTTAGTTGAGCCACGACAAACAATTTATCTTTTATTTGATCTTTCTAAAATAAAAATTTGTAAACACAAATCAAAGAGGAAGATGAAGATGATGAATATGATAAGAATAAGAACCAAGTCCTTTATGTGGACAAAGAAATGTGTCACATTAAACTGTAAAATCATAAGCATGGGGTTTATGGAGGGACAGGTTTGTCCAAACACACAAGAACCATATCCAGAGAGGGACATGTCTCCATTCTTTATTCAGGACAACACCATTAACAGAGGCTGGGTCTTACTGTCCGTTTCCAAAGTTCTGTCCTGGTTCCGTCTAGTTCTCCTCAGTGTTTCATTAGTTTTTCACTCTGGAACCTGTTTTTGATAAAAACTGTTTTGGGGTTCCTAAACAGCTGTTTCTGTGTGAATTCAGTTCATTTGGAAATATTTACAGTAACTGTTTCCATTAAGGGGGCGGAGCTACATTTTGTCAGCATCTTGAGGTCTGAGGTGTAAGTACCATTTGAGACTGTCTGCAGAAGAAGATCAAGAATCAAATTAATTCTGGTTCTGTTCTGCTCCATTTTTGTTTTATCTTCTTGTTTCTTTTTAGGAAACCCTGATGAGGTAGACTGAAACATGAATAGAACATAATAAAGTACAATAGAGTATTTTATTGTCACATTGTTCCAGGAAACTGAAGCACTTTTCTTTAATAAGAAACAACAGAAACGAATAAATAAAAACCTCAAAACTAGTTTAAAAATCAAAATGAATCATTTGTTTTATTTAATGTAACAAAAAGACAAATTATCTGACAATGCCAGTTCCCGTGTAAACAATTTGTCTTTCTTCGATTCATAATAAGAAGATAATTGTCTGCTTAATTAAACGATGATCTTTGCTGTGGAGCCACTTAATTATCAGAACATGAAACACGCTCAACAAAACAAATCAAATTTCTTGGTATACTGGGTTTTCTCTTGTTCTAAGAAGAACCAGATTTTCAGCGTTGCCGTGACAACCAACAAAGCATATGTTGGCAGGAAACGATGTTCCTGATGCAAATTAGCTATCAACTGTGTGAAAACAAAAGCAGTCACCAGCAATAAAAGATGCAGGAACAAAAGCAGCACTCTGCTCAGAGACTTCTAATTAAACATGCCGCTGCGCTTGATACTCGACGGTTTGTGTGTCTGCGTGTGCGTGGGAAAGGGAACCTCTTCCACCTCCAACCAGGAAGCAGAACTGTGAGATCTGTCACTTCTAAAACAAGCATCCAATTAGAAAAGCTGCTGAGTGCGTAGTTGGCTGATGCTTCTGAGATTTATCATTTATCTCACAGAAGACAAGCTAATGATCTCATTTCTAAACTGTTTCCTTACACAACGGTCATAAATCACCAAACGGCTCATTCTGAAGAATTTTCTGCCAAACAGGATGAGAAATGACTTCAGATTAAAGCTGTTGGCCTATTCAGGATTCTAGATATGAATTTAATCCTTTGTTCAGACAAATAAGTATTTATTTATTTACCTTGACGTGATGAAAACTGATAGTTGAAACATGTCAAATGACTTTAAATGACTGTTAAACAAGTGAAAACAGTTACGGAAAAAAAATCCAATAAGCTGTGAGGAGGAGAGAAGAAAAATGGTTGTTTCAAAAATTTGATAAATAACAAATAGTAACATCAATAAAACTAATTCGACACATCTGTCATCTGTGGGTCAACTGGGCTGACGAAGACAAAACTGCTGGTACTATTATGAATGAAAATGAATATCTGATTAAATCTAAAACTATAGTCTTGAATAAAATCTGAGTATCTATTTGAAAACCCTGCAAACTTCAGCTGCTGTCAGATAGTGTCAGATAACTGTCGATCCCTGTGAGAAATTCGTTTGGAACCAACTCGTATCATTAACATGTAAAAGCCAACGTGTGATTTCAAACTCTAAAACTTCTTTTCATGAAGCTTCAGATAAAAAACCCAGAGAAGGTGTTCGTGTTCTCATGGTAGACTTATTTTACAGTGATCATTTTTCTGGGTGGGTGTCAGTCCTTCTGTCAGGGTGGCTGTTTCCAATTCAGCCACTAACCACAGTGATTAGTTGATCACACTGGCTCTTAAGTGCTGCTTATCTGAACTCCTCTGCAGAGCAATTAAACCTTCTGCGCTATCTCGTTCACATCCACCCTCAGAGCCGGTTCTGGGCATAGGCGGATTAGGCCATTGCCTAGGCCCTCTCCAGCAGAGGGCGCCAAATTCCCCTCTTTTTTTTTCTATTTTTTATTTTTTGGACAAACTGTTGGACACACCATTCATCTCATGTAAAGAGAAAAACAAGTAATAATTAAATAAATAAATAATCTCTATTGTGCATTTTAGTATAAATAAATATTTTTTGCAACGTAATCCAGTTATTGAGTTACGTTGTTTCTGTTCTGGGCAGTAGGGGGCGCCAAAATCCTTTTTCGCCTACGACACCATGCAGATCAGGGCCGGCATAACAATACACAAAAAGGACGTAAACAGTTTTTTTTTTAAATTCATCCCCTTCTGATTTTAATTTTCTGTTTTTTCCTGCTTTATTTTACAGACAGTCTGACAAAATACATAAAAATGTTTGTTTAGTGGTTTGAACTGACTAAACTAGGCTGTTAACTCTGGATGGAGTTGTTTCTAGTTGTAATTTAGTGAAATCAGTATTTGTCAGTCAGTTATTAGCTTTACCCACTTATTCCTGTTCAGGGTCATGGGGAGTTGGTGTCTGTTGGACGAGAGGCGGGGCTACACCTGGACAGGTCACCTGTCCATCACAGGGCCACAGAGACAGAGAACCATTCATAAACGCTCATACATACTGCACCAACATGTATCCCAGAAACATTATTTGTCCTTAATAAAATCAAAGAGAACTCGATGATTTAAAAATCAGCTCAATAACTGTCATAAGATTCTGGAAAGTCAAAGAAATAAGTTGAAACTGTAAAGTTGTTCATACTTTCTGACTTCTCCTGGTATCATTCTCCATGTGAAGAGTGAATTTTTAGGAGAATAAATCTGTGAATGTGGCTCATCAGAGACCTCTGAAAATGACACACAGCAGTGACACGTCCAACATGCAGGACGGTGCGTCAAACGAGCCAAACAGCATAAACAGAGAGTGAAAGACTTAGTACACCCTCGCTGCTTGTGTAGGAATTAAGAGTTACTTTCACAAGATGTGTCCCTCATAAAAACCCACTCATATTTATATGTTTAGCTGCAGCAGCAGGAATTCATGCTGAAAAGAATTCTGAAAAGAACATTAATACTGAAACAGTCAAAAAGGGAAAAAAGAAGAAAAAAAGTTATTTTTCATTTGACACTGAGGACAGAACTGGAAATACGTCCCTCAGCACTAGACTGATGGACTGTGGAGGTAACAGGGACAATTTCCTTCTTCTCTTATAAATCAAACGTCCTGATTCATCAGCCGGATGAATAGCATGACCACAAGTCACACAAAGTGTTTGACCTCCAAAAGAGAAGAAGGGAGAGGAGTGATCTGTGTGTGTGTGTGACGTGAGAGAAGGTGCTGTGTGTCTGCTGCAGCTCTGATCTAACCACAGCCGTCCCTTTACCTGCAGGTTGGAGCTGAAACTGCACAGCTTATCTTTTCCACTAAAGTCTCAAACAGTTTAATAAGAGAGACGAAGGAGGTTCAAAATGGAGGACAGGACAGCTGACTGGCTATGTAATAGTCTCTGCAGTGACCAAGCAGGAGAGAAATACAACCAAAAACTCTAAAGCAGTCTGGTAGGGTTATCTTTTAACATTTTTTAACATATTTTAACATATTTTTAAAAATTTTAACCTCTCACTGACAAACAGAGAATTTGCTTCAGTCCTGAAATTGAACTTATTTTTATCCTAATTATTTTCACCTTATCAGATATTTTGATTTGTAGTGATTAACTATCATTCTGAAACCAACAAGATTTAGTTGTATTTTTTGTAAGTTTTTTTAATGAGACTGAATTTTGAATCTCAGTGTTTCATCATTAAACAAGTTGTAGTTGAGTTAAACTCAGTCTGCTTCCCCACCTGCATATTTATGACTTTTATGGTTTATAAAAATCATTTTGCAGAACACAGAAATGCTCATAAAAGTGTGTGAGGAAATAAAACTGTTTGGCTCTGTGCAGTAACTCCTGCTGCATGAGGTGGTGCTCGTTACAAGAATGAACTTATAGTTCACTTTCATTTAGGTATGATGCTGTTTAAATCAGGCTAACGGTCAATAAAATGCATTAATATAACTTTAAAATCTAGATGAAGCCAAGATTTTACTGACAGAATCAAAAACAATGGAATTAAGATTGAAGTGGAAATTATCCATCTAGAGTACATTAAACCCAAATCCTCTGTTTGACTTCAGGGTCCACAGCAAGTCCAAGTAAAACAGGACTAACTGGTCGGTCTGCCTGGTCCTCATAACTTAAAGGTCTCAGACAGAGTTTCAAAGTTTGTGTCTGATCAGTGAAAGTCTGATGGATCTTCAAACAGAAAGCAAAACACAAGAACTTCATCTCTGAAACAAACTGTTCACATCCTGGAGAGATGTCACACCAGCAGCTCAGTTTCAACCCTAGAGTCAAGCTGGAGAACCAGAAGCTGCTTGTTCTCTCTCATGATTTATTAATTATCTGCAGTCGATCACCTCAGAGCTGTGAGGGACACGAGTGCTGCTGCCAGCTCGGCATGCTGTTCAGGATGGAAACGGACTTTTAAAACAAGCCAAAAGTCCTCCTGATGGGGAGGACAGACAGGAGGGGACATTTTTTAATGGAGCCAAAGAGCAGATAAGAAGTTTTCTTTACGTCTAAAAACCACCTGACAGCCCGTCATGAGCAAAGACTGCAAAGTTCACTTACTGTGGGAGCTTTAACCCACGCACACACCAGAGATAGATAGATAGATAGATAGATAGATAGATAGATAGATAGATAGATAGATAGATAGATAGATAGATAGATAGATAGATAGATAGATAGATAGATAGATAGATAGATAGATAGATAGATAGATAGAAACTATAGGCTACTGAGCTCATAAAATGCGCAGAGCTGCAGCTGCTCACCTTCAGCAGAGTCCCGCGCTCCTCGTTACGTCCCAAATCAGCGCGTATCCACATGAAAAGTGGTTTGATTTCACGCAGCGTCCGTGAGAAGCGTCGGTGGAACGCGGTGACCGCGGCAGAGCGGATCCACCCGGCGCACTGAGACACGGTGACAGTCCACAGAGAGCCAGAGGCGGCTCTCCGACCTCTGCGCGCTCTCTGTCTCCCTCTCTCCTCCTCTCTGCGCACCCACATGGAGCTGCGGGTCTGAAGGATTTACAGAGTTCTGCCACAGAAACAAACAACACAAACCCTTTTAAAGTAGCGTTCAGTCATATTTTTGTGCAGCTTTGTGGTTCATCCAGCCAGTTTAACCCTAGCTTTTATTTTTAGAACCAAATCCTAACTATGTAGTTTTATACAGGTCATAACCCAAACTGTCTGCGCATGCTCCGTGCAGAATCGACCACAGATGTGCAGATTAAGTTTAATTCTGTCAGAATTAACAGCTGATCAAGTTGTTCTCCAACTCAAATAGCATCATGATCAAGCAGAAGAAGCTGAACTCCATTATTCCAAACTTTTATTTTGTTTGAACTTGATGGATATTGTTTTATAAATGTTATTTATTGTTGTTTAGTGTTATTAAAGAAACATTGATGCATAATGTGCATCATCCTGTGATCCCACATGACAAACACCAACACCCACCAGGTAACCAGATATGAGTTACTAAAGAAATCACAAACTAAATGTTGAAAACCAGCAGTTCATTTTTTTTATAATTTAACTTAAATTTGGATTAAATTTGTTTCCTCCGTCCAACTTCATGATTTCTTTGCACTTTGATGTTATTCCTTCTTCCTTTTAAGACTGTTTTGTGAAGCTTCAGTTTCCTTCTATTTATTCTTTTAGTTTTCCTGAATAACAATAAAAATCATATTTGTGGGCTCCACATTATGGATTATAATTTTTGCGACCTTGTAACGTTTTACTGCTGTCTCCCTTGGCTCTGTTTGACATTTCTGTGTCTGTTTTTGTTTATTTATCACTACTGTCTCCATGTGCTGGTGGTGGTAGAACTCTTGTTGCTCGTTACCTTGAATGTACTCAATGTTTTTCTGCACATCTGGTTTAAATCGGAAGGTATTTGAAAACCCTCTACAGAACACTGTTTAGATGTTTCTTTTATTTAAATCATGTGTGTTTAATCTAGAACACGTGACTCCATGATAGTGGTTCTGAAATATTAACGTAAACAGCTCTGAAAATGATGTCAATTGTACAAGTATAAATATAAAGTTAAAAAATGTAAAAAAAATATATAAATTACTATAACATTTAGTCCCTGAGAGCCATAAAACCTGCAGGATTTAGAAGTTTTTATATGCTTTGAATCTGAATCTCATTAACAGACTTCTGTTGAACTTGAACAGGTAAATCAGATGAATCAGGTTAAAGCAGGAAAACGAGGACTGGGACCCCGACTGGACACTTATTATCCAAGAAGGTTTATACACCTAATACAAACATAAAATATCCAGCTAAACAGTTTGATCTCGTCACGTTCACCACATTGTTTCAGTTCAGTGAGTTTCTCTGCACAAACTTCTTGTTAACTGTGTCATTAACAAAGCTGCACACATTGTGTTCCTGTTAGTTCCTGCTGGTTCCTGCTGGTTCCTGGTTTGGTCTCGTTTATCACCACGTCACCTTTATTTCACCCTGCCATGTTTCCACATGACAGCAGCCCATTAACGTCTCTGAAATGAGAGAGATGAGATCAAATAACCAGATCAGTGACACTGCAAGCTGATAAAACTATTAGATCATTATTTTCCAAATTATTTTTCCCACTAACACATGACAAACATTCACTAATGGTTTATATGGCGCTGCAGCTGCTGATTTCCTCGAAACACCGTTTGAATACTGAGTATCCAGTCAGGATGAATGTTCTTTTATTTCTGGTTTGAGACATTGTTACCTAACGTGCTCACATCAGCGTGTATCACACCCATCATTGTGTAGCAGCTCTGTTGAGACAGATGGAGTCTCCTAAACACTGGAGTGGATCCAAACCAGCATGAAACACTAATAAAATGAACCTCATGCAGAGATGAAAGATCAAGCTGCATCGCTGTTGCTGGTCCACACCGTGTTGTAATGACTTTTTCATGACAGGCTAGTGGACATTATGAGAGGTAAGTGAGGCTGGAACAACATGCTATTGTACCACAGAACAGTCTTCTGCTGCACTGCACCGAAAAATGTTCAAGACATTCTCCAACATACTG